>VXBW01000176.1:293827-349426 GCA_013400375.1 Thinocorus orbignyianus
GGAGGGGGGAGAGAAAAATCTTTGCTCATATCTTCTATATATATTCATGTGACCAACCCATGATCTCAGTTAAGTGCCACAACTGTTCATTAACACACATCACAGCCCCCCAGTCAGCACTGCGAGCTTTGAAACCACACCAGAAGCAGGGGCTCAACAAATGGTACTTTGACCTTTTCACTACTAACTTCAATTTTTATTAAAATCTCCAAGTCGTCAGCTCTGTCTCCCTCTTTTACCATCTTTTATCTGCTCCCCAAATACCTAATATTCATTCATTAAATGGAAAAGTTTCCTACATTCTTACGTAATGATAGATGCCCCTTTCACTTGCAATCGGCTTGTGAAATGCCTTTGATTAAAAAAGAGAACAAAATGCCCCATCCCCCCACCAAACAACTCTAAATTCAGATTGTTCACTCATTTCCAGGGAAATCAAGCATGCTCCCTAGTATTAAAAAAAAAAAAATAATAATCCCATGGCATTCAGGCAAGTTTAGCTGCATTTTATGTTCCTCTTATTAAATTCCAACTTAGCAACACACAAAATGCTCACTGTGCTCTTTGCCTGCTTTTTTGATTTAACGTTTGCATCTTCACATCTTCAGCCTGCGCATTTGTGGGAAGATAGAGACTGATTTTTTTGCCCAGCAGGGTTTCTGTTCTCTACAATAGAGTCACCAAAACCAGAAGTCCCATGGAGTAAAATGTAACTAGAGACAAATAGAGGCTTTGATCATTTTTATGGTGCTCACACATAGATGGAGGGCAAAGAAATCATGCCTTTTTTTTTTTTTTTTTTGCGCCTAGCAGTAATTAACTAACTACACATTAAGAACAAAAATCAGAAAAGACTCAAGAGTCATTTACGTGTTTTCATTTTTTGTAAACTTTCTGGAACATGCTATATGCTTCATTTCTTGCTTTAAATAAGTAAGTAATGGAAAATATGCACAGCATTTGGAACCAAGGGGAATGACATATTAATTCAAAGTTTGCTTTGCGTAAGTTTGCATTTCCAGATTTGAAATGAAACTTCAAGGAAACCTAAAACTTCCCTGCAACCTTTAATTTATACCTCCCTTCACCCACAGATTATCTAGAAGGTATAAACTATTCATTTAAGCAGCACAGTGAAGCATCATCATTAGGTGGCTTAGTTGCCTGGGTTACTACTATCAGCCTGACCAGTAGGGAACCTGGGAAGCGTGAGCTCTGAAGGGGGGAAAAGTAAACAAAGTAATGAGTAACAGTTACAGCTCCTTAAAATGTGTACATTAACCTCGGTATTGGGAAACTATTTGCTTTTTAGAGGCAGCACCCTCCGACTGAAATAATGACAAATATTTTGGAAATTCCATCTGAAGCCAAAGTGAAATTACTCAAGTGCACTCCGGGAGAACAAAGCTTTTTAGTATACCTTCAAATGAACTCAGGTAAGTTTACAAACGGCCTATACCTAGAAGACCATTAACTAAAATTACATTTGTTTTTATTGAAAGACAGCCTCAAGTGCTGACATGTAATATATGACATGTGATACATAATAATACTCTTAAACCAGTTCTGACATAATATCTCCCAAGGCATAATAACCACAAATGACTGCTTTAGTTAAGAACTAGCCAGAAGCAAAATAGATCCACGTAAAAGTAGCTTTAACCATAAATACCTCAACAATATTTTATGTCACTTTGTAAAAAAGTTAAAGGAGACCCATAATAATTAACAACAAAAACTTCACGTTCTTTACAATTGTATGGTGGTTGTGAAAGGTTATTTCATAGTCCCACAGCTGCCAATGCTGTAAATTATGCAGGCACCAAGAAGCATTAAGGAGAAATAATAGCAATTTAAACTAAGGCTGACGTAATTCATGATAAACAGTCACTGGAAAATATTACAATGTTGTCTTTTTTGAGTGGGTTTAATCAGAAGAATGTGACCATATTCTGACATAAACCACTTCTCTTTTCCATTGTACGGGCACAGGAACAGCCCCTCTCTGGCTGCAAAGGTCTCCCCTGATTCTGGCCATCGCTGAGCCCCGCTCCACTGGGGACACTGCTTGGGAGGCTGGGGACACCAGTGGACCGACAGCTCTCCGGACACAAAGCTCAAGAGTCCGGGAAGATGCAGTGGTCCAAGGGAGGCACTGAAACAAGGGGAGCATTCACATGAGGATGCTCTAATGAACGCATATTGCATAAAGAAAAGAAATAAGGTTGCTCCAGAAATGAGAACATGTATGATGGACATGGCTCATGCTCACGATGAACACAGCTTGCCTTAATGTTTGTTATAATGACAAAAAGTAACTTTGATAGCTGAATCATAAAACCAGCCATTGAGTGAAAGTCTTATATAGGAGGAATTAGTCATTTATATCTACAATCACTTAGTGAACAGACACCAATAAAAGAGGCACATGTGTAATAGATGACAAAACCCATGTGATAAGTTACATTTATCAGGCAAAGCAGACTAGCTCACCCACTAACCCTTTGTTTGCTGGAACTACACATTAATTCTCTACCAAACTCCAGCTGATAAAACATCTAAACCCCACAACACCATCACATAATCACTCTTCAACTAAAAATTAAAAAAGAGAAGAACATAAAAGTGCCAGGCTGGAAGTGGGTACACCCAAGCTCTCGCGTCTGCCATGGGCTCTTGGAGGAGGAAGGATAATCTTGCCTCCCATTCCGCGAGAGCCCCAAAGCCTGGGATGTTCCAGCATGGAGGCCGTACCGGCCACCCTGTGTTTCAGGACCCTGATGCAGCGTAAGCTCCTTTTTAGCCCAGACTGTGACTCAAGGGCACCCAAAGAAGAACGAAGCCATATTAGTTTCCCAAGTGCCCTCGCCACATAAGCTATGTTCTTGCAGAGGAGCCAGCCAGCCACTGTGAACTTCTGGGCAGCTTCCCCACTCCTCCGTGCAGGACAGGCAGCCACCACCAACCCCAGCTGAGGAGTGATGCCAAGGGGCCAGAGGAAATGGTTAGAACTAGCTTTTCAGACAGCACCTGCCCCTCCACTCGGCATCTGCTACTTTCCTGAGGGCAGTGGGAACACACAACTCAAAATCAGTGATTCTGTAGATGTTTGCCATAAAGGAGTTTTGATTATAAAGTGAAAAATAATCTATCTTAATGTTTATTCCTGTTACAGTTATGGCTGCTAGTGAAAATGTACCATAAAAAAAACAGAAAGTAGAAGCTAACAGCATTTGTTTCTATTGAAGTTCTTGCAGACAGGAAGGTATTTTATCTTACTTTAGCACACATTACTTATGTTCACTTAACAGCTTGCTGTTAACATTGGGTGAGATTCTGCCCTTGGTTAACTGGTGAAAATCTTGAGTAGCAGCCACTGAAGTGGATCGAGTTATTTTGGATTTACGCCACTAAGTGAGACAGAATGTGACCCCTTATCAGTGCCTTTTTGCTATGAGTATACAAATATTTTATGCATTTCAGTGAGTGACAGAATGCAAAACTTGCAAATATTTATTTTTAGATGTATGGGGAAAAAGCAATTAGAGCTAAAAATGTTAAGAATGAAGAAATCACTTAACAGAAGCAATTATGTTGGGCACATAAACAGCTCTGCCTTCAGACATTTTATTCAAACGCTGCAGAGCACACTAGAAAATATCAATTGTTTAAAAAAAACTGCAAGTATTTTTTCACAACTGAAAAATCAATCATTATAAACAACATCTGGGGATCATTAATATCTTACTCTACAGTTGAATTAACAAAATAAGAAAGAAGTCTGACCAGAATCCAGAATGTTTCCAGATTCTCTTTTTCAACCCAAAATCTCATGTTTGCAGAGGTAGAGTGGGAGGGAAGAGGAAATGTACATTTATCTATATTGCACATAGCACTACTATGCATTAATCACTACTTCCCCTCCAGCTATGTCCTGTTTTTGTTTTGAGAGAGTTAAAATTTCAAATATTTAGCTACGCTACTCTGCCCGGGACCTTGGAAAAGATTTGCATATTTTTCAGACTGTTGGAGATGCCACCATAAAGCTCCATCTAAGGAGGTCCCAGTATCCACAGTAATAAAAAGCCTCCACACCCTTCCTATCACATTTCTAAATGCTTAAATCTTCTAGTCTCAACAGAGGACCACTAACACCAATCCCACTCTAACACCATATCTGAATTAAAACAAAGCAGCCCAAAGTGTTTATCTGGAAACTTTAGGGTTTTCTAAATTTCAGTGATGGAAATTATCCTGTAGGTAGCCAAAACAGTCAATGATATTTTACATCAGCAGAAAAACATTAAAAAGCTACCCTTTCAGGCCTAAATGCAATTTTTTAACTAGAGGTGGTTTAAAAGAAAAGGCAGCTTTGACTACCACAAACAAAGTCACCAACAGGAAAACTGTATTTCATTTAGACTAGAAACATTCTTCTTGGTTTTTTGGGTTTTTTTTTAGTTTAATTCCCTGCCAAATATTTGTTTTGTTGTGTTTTTCCCCTAAACAACTGATTTTTATCTATGAGTCACAAACTTCTGTAAACTGAGATGTACAACAAAAGCAAAGAGCAAATTTCAGCAGTACTAGAAGTAATGGTACCACTAAACCCATGACCTATCCCTAAAAAGTCCTGCCACGGCTTCCTTGGTCAACGACAAGACAGAAGGTGAGTCCTTCTGAGACTGTTGGCTCAGAAATCTCAGTGGCTGGGAGGATGGGTAAGTCATCCCCCACTCCTCACCACTCCCTGCCAGCCCTGGAAGTGGGAGAATCTGCTTTCTACATTGTTTTACAGGGAGATACCAGTTGTTGAAGGTTTTGGTTTTAATGGAGATGATTTTTCCCAACGCAGGTAATGTGTAAGTTTTTTTGGGGAAAGAGGGACCTGCAATGTCATTTGCACATCTTTTTTTTTTTTCAATGAGCAGTTTCCCACAGCATTGTTCACGTTATACTATAATGAAGAAGATTCATTTTTTCAGAGAAAAAATTATATTACTACCACAGCAGGATGTAGTTCTCAGGTTTTGGCATGAAATATTTTATAAAAAATGGGTCTTTACACACAAAAAAATAAAACTTTTAACCTTCTTTTGGGGCTGAACAAGTGTTTACAGTACCCCAGGGACCAAACAGCTTGTTTAATGGCATATTGGACCCAGCATGCTATAAAAATAATCCAGAATGACTTAAAATTTACAAAATAGATTTTTAAAATTGAGAAGAAATAAAGGAATTCAGTTTTCTCTCACACTCCTGCTTATAGAAAAAGCAACTCCTTGCTCACAAAATGGAAACAAGACTTCTGGTTCATCCTTAGCAGGCAGGATGTATATTTACCTAGCAAAGTGCTATGACAAATGCTCCTCTGCAAGATTTTTCACCTGATAAAGTTGATGGAGCTGTAGAAATCCACCACTGCCCAAGCACCTGACCCTCCTGCTTCCAAGTCGTGCTTCTGTTCCCACTGAGTCCCCAAGCCTGGAGAAGGTGGAGGTCGTTCTGACAGAAACACCTCTGTGCTCCCTTATTGTGAGGGCCCATGTACACTTGGCAACACAGCCCACGACTGGTTTGGAAAGGATCCATGCTCATCGATGGAAGTCACCCCATGTGGTGAAGCAGATAGAAGGCCAAGACAGCTTCTTCAGACAAGCAAACTCTGAGGATGAGTGCTGCTCTGGCAACACCTGCACACTGATTTTTGTGCAGTGACCCTCAGATACACCTTCTGGACACTGTACAGGCAGCTTTGCCTCCAGCTAGATCTCTTCAGTCTACAGCAAAAACTATCAGAATCCCTATTAATTTATTATCCCTATTATTTTAATTCTTTCGCTCTGATAGTATGTATGACCACACAGCAAATGCCAGTAAATTATATGCACTCACAAAAGTTATTCAATAACAGTAACCCCAGAGGCTGATAAATGAAAAAGATTTTGTAAAATGTCTTTACCAATGATCTCAAGTTGAAGAGAAACTAATTGTTCAGCCAGTTTGTATTATTTTTATTTTAAGGGAGCAGAGGAATGAGGAAATAGGGTTTGGTATTTTCCATGTGCCAATTAATAAGAGCAGTTAGATAAATGAATGTGTAGGTGAACTCTAGTCTGGACAAAGAAATAAAATGAGACCATGAAGACAACTGATCCCGTTTGCTCACTCTGATGCCTCCAGCCAGTCCCTCGCTCAGGCAGGCAGACACAGCTCATGGGACCACGGCAGGGACTCTGCTGCCTGGGTCCAGCCCAAAGTCTACCTGGGGCCCTTGCTCAGTGCCACCTGTAAGGCTGCACGGCTTGGTGGTACCACCAGGCAGGGCTCAAGCTTTTTTGCTTCAGTTTGACCAGCCTCCTGTGCACATTCAAAACCCCGGATTTCTTGTTCCTTACCAGCAACACCAGCATTTCATTACCCACTGTCACGGTTTAGCCTCGGTGGCAACAAAAGCACCACGTGGCAGTCCCTTGGCTCCGCCCCCCAGCAGCGTGGANCACACTGTTTCATGCTGGTGAGGACTCCTTCCTTGCTCCTCCTTCAGGCGGGGAAGAAGTACACAGTCTGACTGTGGTCATATGCATGAACTTTGGCTATCAAGACATCCCAGGGTGGTTTATTGTTTTCAAGACATCCAAGTGTGACATATGTCTTCTGCTTTCTGAACTGAAGCAAGCTTTTGAGTCTATCTGCATTCTGAAGGGGAACCCTCCGAAGCAGTCAGATTAACTAATAGGTAGTTACATCAACAAGAATGGGGGCAGGAGACTTCCTACTTTTTCCCTTATAAATGGAGAGCAAGTCCTTCCCTGGGAGGCTGAAAAGAAATAGATGCAAATGCTTGAGCCCTCCAGCTGCCTCCTGAATGGGATGTTGTGGCACAATGAACCAAGCTCGAAGAGAACCAGAAAAGGACTCTGCAAGAAAATGAGTCCTGAATATCCCCACCCAAACCACTTGGGCACATGTCATACAGCAGTGGATGGGCAGGTCAGAAGCAGACACGGGTAGCCACAGTGTCAGCAGCAGGTCCTGCTGTGGTAGCCCATGCTGAAACTGGAGGGGAACCTTCCCACTGCCTAACCTCTCCAGAAGCTCTATCGAAATACAGAGGCCATCCACACAGGACTGCCCAAAGCATCAAAGCATCTCTTCCAGCCACATCTGCAGAAGCTGACAGTATTTACATACTTTTTCTACATTAAAAATAAAAAAATAGATATCTGACACCAAAATAACATTATTTATTGTCAAAAAAACTTAACTTTCCTTCCTCATTTCCTGTTTTGTTTAGTTTTTGTTAACCCCTACAGAATGGGGAAGAATAAGGGATGATGACAAGCAGTCAGAACTGAACAAAATGTTTTTGTTAAAAACGTATAATAAAAGTAGAGAAAATACTTCCTGGAAATTTTTCTTCTTTTTTTTTTTTTTTATGTATTAAAACTGCCTAACAAGGACAACAGCTTACACGCTGCAGTGAATGGGGCTCTTTGTAAAGGTGTTTCTGGCATCTCACTTGTGACATGCTCTATCTGTTGCACAGTACTCCAACGCTCAGAGAACGTGTAACACCTTCCCCAACAGTAACGTTTCTCAAGAAGACCTGGCATCCGTATCAGAAGCCAGCAGCTCTCACATAGAGATATTAGTAGACCACATTTCCCAAATTTTGTACTTGCTTTAGAGTTTGGAGAATTTCAGGTGATGGGGAAATACATATGTTCCTATCTTGTTCTTCTGCACACTTCTTTCATTTGCAAGGTAAGAAATAGCCAAATCCTTCAAATTAAAGGCGTCTGGACCTCCTTATAGACACCTTTTAAGAATTTTAGTCACATTTCTGTAATCTGGTCTCTCCTCAGATTTGACTGATAAATACCAGTGCCTTAGAGTAATCCATTTATCTACTGTACCACCCTGTCTCTGTTTAGCTTTAGCAGTCATCACTTTCCACATGTGACATCAATCTACATGATATCAATGTAAACTGTTTGTATAACGAAGTGTTGTACATTTTATTGTCCTGCTAGAAAAGGGTAAAATAGCACTTTGCCCATTGCCTTCAACAAAGGCAGTATAATTGACACCATACATTTAGCACCACAGAAATGGAACCATACATTGGCCAGTTTTTCCTTCCTAACACAGCAGGGTTTGCAAATTTTACCACACCATTATTTTCATAAGAAATAATTCCAAAGAGTAGTATTTTGGGGGTTTTTTTTGTTTTGTTTGTTTTATAGGCATTAAAAAAAAACAAACCTGCTTCTTACACCAAGCTAAATTTTAAATACACATTATTAATTTCTATGGCTAAGATTTCTGTGATTCTGGCTTGATAATGAGATAATTGCCTCGCAAAGGTCAAGAGAATGGCATAGTTAGCTTTCAGAGACTGAACAAAGCACTTGCTATGGTTCACTAAGCGTAGTTTCTGCATCACTCCACATCTCTGATTCATCTATTACTAATATTCCATGATACACTTACGTTATGGATCCAACTATTTCAACAAACCTGTAATCACGGAGTGACCCTGAATAAAATACTCCACAGAAGGCAGATGGTATGCTCATCAAATGCCTTCAAGCCTAAAATAACCTTTCCCATATAAGAAGGATAGTCAATTAAAACTGAACTTTATATTCTGAGCTGGAGCTCAGAGTAAATAAAAATCAACATGATAGTATCATGTTATTGGACCAAACTTCCAGGGCATTTCATTCATTTTTTCACCATCCCCACCCCTAAGAGCAACCAACACTTTTATTCATAGTTCATTCAAAGCCTGTAATGTTTTATGTGAGCATGAGTGGACTTGACAGTTTGAGCACGATCCTGCAAAAGCTTGACATCACAAAATTAAAAGTAGCCACGGCAGTAACGTGCTCCAGTAACGACAGTGCCTAAGAAGGATCTCTCCTGCCTGTCAGGAGCTGACCATGCTGCACCACCTCACAAAATGCCCCAAATGCTACTGGTTGGGTTGGCACTTCCCTCCAACACAACAGAGACTGAACTGGGTGCCAAGCTCAAAGCCAGGGTGCTAGAGTTAGGAAAAAAGGGGAGATGATTCCCCCATCACAGGCGTTGCTGAACCCCTTCTCTCTCACTTCCATTATTATACATGAAATGCATAATGAGAAATTCTCTAAGAGACCACAAGAGTTTACTTGTAGAGATGCAGGAATCTAACACAGCAAAGGTGTACCCACCGCTATGCAAGCAGACTTTGCAAGCATTAGTTGCAGTGCTCATCCATCTGCTGATATGGGTAATAAAACTTAATTCTCACAGCATAGGTACACTGCTAAAGAAATCACACTGGAACCATGACTGGAGTTACTGGAGGTGCGAACACAACATGCATTCTGCCACAGATTCAGCAGCACATCCGCTGCCCTTGCGTCCATCAGACAAAAAAAGGAGGGAAAAAAAAAAAAAAAAAAAAAGTGTGAAATCACCTGGTAGCTATCAGGAGTGAAACCTTGCAGCCCTCTCTCCCAGCTGGGGAAAGGGGCTGCATACTCCTCCTAAGCTGCAGAGTATCCTCCACACCCTTGGAATTAAAAGGTCACCTCCCAGAAGTACCTCTGTGCTTGTAAAACTCCCAGCACTGGCAAAGCCCTCACTGAAAAAGCCCATGTTCCAGAAGGCCAGAAACACACCAGCTAGAGCTGACATTTGTTCAGGGCCCTGGGAGCATACATGTGGTTGATATGTGCTCTGGAAGAGCCATGGGACATGCAGGGAGTCTCTCCTATTTTGCATTTGTTAGCATATTGCACCAACAATTACTTTAAAAAAAACAAAACCAACCAACACACTTTGTAAGGCTTCTGGAAAGACACAGGCTATCGGCAAAAGCTTCAGTACATAAATATCAAATCCAGACAAGGGATCCTTTCACTTGTAGCAAGTCACTGTGCCACACACTCTACCCGTGTAACGTTACTGATCGTGGTAAACTCAAGTTGCAATACTGAGATCACTAGTGGCAAGAAGCCTCTATTCTCACAGAGGAAAGAAAACACTTGGTGCTTAACACTTCAAACATAAACAGCATTGGTTCACCAAAGGAATCACATCTTCCCCTTGGAAATCAGTGGACGCTTAAAAAGAAGAAAAATGTCTTTACTTGTGAGAAAAAGAAAATAGCTGTAATGTGACTTACCAAACTCATCACATATACTTTCATTTTCTATTAGAGTAGGATGATCAAACGTATCCCGACAGTAGAAGATTTGGGGGTTCTTGCTTGTCACTGCGATGCCTCCCAGGGCTAAAACAAACTCGTCTGTTAGTATTGAAGAAGGCTTGTCCTGAATGCGTTTTAACATGGAACGATATCGACAGTACTGTGGGTAGCTAAGAATTAGCAGGTTTGAATCTTCATCATCCTCACCTGGAAGAAAGGAAAAAAAAAAACACTTCTTAGTATGTAAGAAAAATACAAAACAAGGGCTGTAACTCAAGCATCTCAGAAAACCCATGGTTCATTCTCTTTTCAAAATCTATCCTTTACAGCATAGTTTTTGAAAGAATGGTTAAAAATAGAAATTTTTTAAAAAAGTTTACTGAAACAGATTCTTTTCTGGCTTTCTGTTCTGCTCTCCCATGCTTGCCTGCAAGGACTCTACCTGGATGAGTAAGAAAACATCGCTCTGCAGAAGTTGGCCAACGGCCTGAATCAAAGTGCTCTCTATACTTTGCCAACTTGGCTGCTTTGATAGAAATATTATCTGTCATTTTTACTCAGCTCCCCATACAGCCTTACTGTACTCATGTTTACACCAGCTAATGTCTTTTAAAAATAATAATATACAAGCCCCAGAGCATACAGCTATTAATTCTCCTTTGAAGTATCTGACACTGGCAACTACCAGAGGGCCCCTGGGCCAGGAGGTGGGCTGATCTGACCTGGTCATTGATGCTAAGCTACCCCAACAGGTGGAAATAACTTTCCTCACATTAACTGCAAATGCAGCAGGACTCAATAAAACACCTACAGAGCACAAGGAGCAAATGAATTTCCAACTGCCAAAATGTGGGCTCAGAGTACAAAGCTATCTAGAGCTCAGACCTTTCCATTCCCCCAGATTTTAGATGTTATTAGGCATAAAGGTGGCAGATTTTGAAATATCACAATCAAATTTCATCATCTGATAACCAGCAGGAAACCTAACGGGGGGAAAAAAAATACCAGAGACACAAACATGAGAAATTATTCATCTGCAGGTATGCAGCCAGTACTTAACAGCACTTCTTTTTATGCTCATTTATCTCCTCTGGTGGGGTAACCGAACACGACTTTCCATGCATGCCAATGAAGACAACATGAGAGCACGCAGTTTACATTTTCTGTTGTACTCTGATTACTGAAGAACTCCGCTATTTCTTCTGTCAGAGACAAAAGGTCTACTATTTAATCCCATTACCAATACTGAAATATCTTTCTTACCCTTAAAGTAAAAATCACATCAGATATTGAAAGAAACGTCAGCTCAGTTCTCCCCAACTAAATACGATGGCACAGCGCATCTTGATTCGTGTGAGACAATGGAAATGTTGACACATAAAAGGATAAATTTTAAAAAGTCTCTGGAAGCAGATATATCACCTAGAATGTCACCATGGCAGACAAATGCAACGCTGCAAAAAAAATCAACGTGGCAGACGGACTTGGGAAGTACTGTTTTTACAAGCACGGCTCCTAAAAGCCATTACTTCTAAAAACTCAGAACTTTCCCCACTACTCTGACGTAAGTGGGGAGATCAAACGATTTGTGCAAAAAAAGTAAGAGTAATACATTTTGGTAAACAGCATTGCCATTACTTTTCTAAGAAAATAAAATTTATGGCCCTAAAACCTCTTTCGGTCAATCAGGATGTGGTCATGCTTTTCTTTGTTTTCAACAAGTAAGTATCCCATAAGCCGACACAACAGCACCACTGAGCCAAGTGCTCTTGGGAATAAGGCTTTCTCTTCTTTATTAGGAAACTCTAAAAATCAGATCAGGAAAACTGTTCTAGGAATTAGCAAGCACATGATCCATCCTTTAGCTCCTTCGAGAGTTTCATATATGCCTGCCTGACAGTTATTACTACTTTATACCTTTGTGTAGATAGCGCTGAGCTGAATCTGTTGATCTGACAGCACTTTTCTTATGCCAGGATGTGGTCAGCTTTTTAAACAGGGTGTATATAAATGTATGTCCCATGTGCCTTTGTAGTAAACCATTAGTTTCTAGACAAATGTTCTGTAAGTCCCTGCGCAGAATTACACAAACATTCTACCCCTGACAACTGACGGCTTAACTTAAACCCCTGGCATAAATTAAAATCAAGTCATTTTTTTACAGGATCACTTTTGTACATGCTTGTGCAACTCTAGTGAGTACTTTATGATGCATTTGTTTCCTTTCTTTATTCACTCCAGGTTCAATAGATAAATCTAAGAATGAACAACGGCTGAATAAACTGAAGATTTGTTTAGTGAAAGACAAACAGAGTGTTCCTGGAACAAAGACGTTTTTTCTCAACCACGCCCACATAAGCAAAGAGAAATCAAAGTAGACCAATCCCTAATAAAATGCAAGCCCAAAGAAGTATTTTTCTTCCAGCAAAATATAACGCATGCCACTTAATGGTGGGCTCAGTGTGTATCTCTGAATATTTTTGATAAATATGATTAGAAAGAGTTCACTTTGAGGAGGACGAGAGATAAAACCACGGGTCACATCCCATGAAAATCAAGAAAAACAATGCAATTTCTAAAAATACTTAACAGGTCTTAGAAAACTGACATGCTGCATTCCTGAATCTCATTTTAGCTTCAACAGAGAGAACACAGTAAAAGATAATACCTACAGTACGCTGTTTGTAAGGCTCAACTGAAATTACTTTAATCCCATGCTTATATCGTAATTGCGTGCTTTAATAACTCCCTCCAATGTCAGTTTTTCATTTATTTATATATTTCAGGACTGAAAACAGAGAAACTGTAATTAGGAGGCAAGGTTCCACCCCTGCCTTCCAAGCACTGCCTATATATGCATAGATGTAATCCAACAGTTCCCTTTGTGAGGGGTAAAGAGAGCTGGGATTTGGCACAGCCTGGCATTTATGTTGGATTACATGTTCTTCAAGTTGTCTTTGTAAGTAAGAGATGCATGAAATGCCAAACACAATGAATCCATGCAAGAACTGACTTTTCAAATCAGCACAACCATTTTTAATATGTAATGCAAGACAATTAAAAGCCTCAAAAGAAAAAAAAAAAAAAAGCAGCCTGCTAAAAGCACGAATTCCTAACAAATCCATCTAGAGCCAGAACTATTTACAGAGAGAGCAGAGAAATACAAAACTGTAACTGGCTTTTTGTTTGCTTGTTTCAGAAACATCAGTCTATAATGTTATTGCTAACCGCCATAATCTACTCTCAACATCAGTAAGCGTTTTTTTTTTTTAAAAAGACCTTCACACCAGGATTTTATAGAGCTTGATGGAAAAACTATGCATGTTCCTTCCTGTACCTAATTACCTCAACTGCAAAAGCTGCCAAGTATTTTGCCCTTTAGTTCTTTTAATCGTATTAGTGCAAATGCATTTGGATGCCAATAGAAACAAACATTTAAAGATTTTTGCTTAAAAGATTCCAAATATGTACGAGGCTGGTGCTAGGAAAGCACACTCCACTTCTTCCCAGAAAGCACAGAGTTATTTCTGCAGAAGAAATATGAATTTGTGCCTCTTGTAAGACTAAATGTCTAGTTTTGACCCAATTTAAGTAAAATAATGTCAATATGAACTGCTCTCACAATGATTTATGCTACCTTCTGTTACTTTATTACATTAGACATTCCTTTCTCTAAGCTTTATACTTTTCACTGTGCTCCTAGCAACCACATAAAGGCTGAGCACCAACTTTACGCGCCTGGCACCCTTCCAGGCTCGACTGTTATTGATAATTATATTGAAGTTTCAATTTAATTGCTACTCTGTTGTGACACGGAATATTTTTTGTAATTAGGCATTTCCCATTTTCTGTCCATTCATTTTTTATATTACTGAAAACGATTTTTTTTTTCCCCCCAGAAAACATAAGCAGAACAATGATACAGATAAGAGTATGTACATCTGTTACTATCATTACCAACACAGTAATGTGAAGGGAAGAAAAAAAAATTTAAAAGAAAAAAAAAAGTGAATATAATTTCTCGGAAGGTAATTTTCTTTTCAGTTTAAGTGCTCTTATTCTTCTTATAGTTACCCAATGATTTCCTGTTCTAATTACAAGACATTATACAGAAAAGTCATTTTTAGAAAGGAAATGTACTAGAGCAGGAGGCTAAATAACGTCACTCGCTTGCTGTGGTTTGAAATTCCAAACTTTTGCATCTCTTTTATCAATTCTCTCCTCTAGCTTTGCGCAATATATTGTACCACAAATCTACCATCTCTTCCGAAGCAGTTAACAAAAATGTGTACATCAAAGAGGGAAACACACTTGCAGTTAAACTGCAGGCAGAAAAAAAAAATTAAAAAAAAAAAGAAAAAAGAAAAAATCATTTTTTTTCTTCCTCACTGTAGCTGGTAAATTGGAGGCAAGCCAAGCCGAGGAGTGGAAAATATTAAAAAGTAAAGAAAAAAAAAAAAAACAACACGAAAGAAGAAAGCTTGATTAAAAAGTGAGAGAAGAGATATACAGTTCTAAATCTAAATGAATAAGCCACAAACTATTTCATAAAAACATACTGTGACGTAAATTACACATCAGTATTGCACTGTTGTGGTTATTTTGAGAAATGGCTTGTACTGTAAGTCAGCTGGTAAAACCCCACCCTTAATGATTTTGTAATTCTCCACACAGAAATCAACTGAAGCAGTCATGAAATTGCCAAGAAGGAAAACAGACAGAGCTGTAGAGAGTTTGTAATAAAAAGATAATGTACTTTTAACATAACAGAAGTAGAAGATTGGTTTTATTAACTAAAAAAACTACTTAAAAGGTCCCATGCTTGCCATTTGTTTTGATAAATGTTAACACAGATCTTCATAAGATAAGCAATAGAAGTATCAGGGGAACCAGATAAAATGGGACAATGCTTTGGTGTGTGGGTAGTAAATTGAGCAAGGGAGTTATTTGGAATACAGAGTGAAAATGAAGGAAGTTGCAGGGCTCTGTCCGTCAGGCTCCTCTCCCACACAGTGCCATCGCTATTCTGCCTTCTTTCATCACACCCAGTTGTTAATGGGGTCTCCCAGAGGATGCACAGATCATAATTAGTTTATCATCGCTGGTATGCATGATTTTGACCATATCATCAATAGGTAATGGAGGATGCATCTCCAGATGTCCGGAGGGACTGGCAAAGGTGAGGGTTAGCTGTGCTGAATGAAGACAGCCGTGACTCCCAAGATGGGATGTCTCACTACTGTAGAGCAGCATTCAAGTGTCACTGTCCTCCCAAAACTGGACCTTGGCAACCCACTGGAGCACATGATGGGACTCATTTCATCTAATCATGCCATTTTAGTCTACAACAGTTGTGCAGATTCCTCTGTAGCCAGAGAGATCTCCTTCCAACTCTGCTGTTTTGTAAGACATGGATCAACAAACTCTCTGGAGCTACTACTCCCTCATCAGTGACAACTAGCTGAGTCTAGAGGCTTAACTTGCAGATCAAATTAAGCGAGTGAAACGCACGCCACCTAAGCGGCAATGCAGTCTGCTCTATGCCAAAGCAATGGTCCAAATGCATGCTAAAGAATCCCCTCCCACCAGATATGGTTGCCATCAAGATAAAAAAGGTTGATCTCATCTGTGACAATGGACCTTGCATCTTCCAGCTCTTAAAGCAGGATCCAGTTTTCCTTTTCCTGTTCTGCTCCTCTGGAAAGGACTTTCTGCAGGACGGGCATGAGAACACAGGTGTAGGCAAGACAAAGATGTGCGTAGCTGACCCTTCAAAACTGCAGGTCAGAAAGGTTCTGTGCATATCAAAGCCGTCTGTTCTAACAGCATCCCAAGGGGAGACAGCCAAGCCTTCCAGCAGACAGAAGCTAACTTACTACACAATTACGTAAAAAACTGAATCACTCAAGAAGTCAAAGAGCAACAGAAACAGCAGAGAAGTGAAAGGGTACCCAGGAGGAAGAAGAAACTGGGTCTTTATGACCTAAAAATCTTTAAGAGGAATCTTGCAATGAAAACACCTTCCCATTTCACCATCTTATAAATAATCTTATAAATAATATAATAATCTTATAAATAACCCCAAATCACTGCCCAGAGAACTGTGGATGGCCAAGACGCGATGCCAATCATCACCTACATCTCTGGGTACTCCTGTGGGAGAAAAGATGGCTTCCCCAATGAAATAACCTTCATGGGAGAACTATGAGTGGCTCCTTGCTTGACCACTTCACCCACCAAATCCCCTGTGCATACATGAGGCCACCAGCCCCAGCAGGATCCATGTCCCTGTGCACTAGGCTGCTGTGAGCCAGGAGGAACCGCTGAGGAGTTCTGGTAGCTGCACCATTGTCACAAAACTACTTCTGCTTGCTTCAGCCCACCAATTTAACCCCATGAGATGGGACAGGAAACCTGTAGGTTTGGGTTTAAATGAATCTGGGTAAATTATTAACACAACAGGGATACCTCTTTGTTGGCAGAACCCATGCTACTCATCCTTGCTTTGAGAACCCCCTCTGTCTGAATGCTAATGCAATCAAGAACAAAGGACACATGTTGCAGGATACAGAACACAGTGATTACATTTGTGTTTACCAGATAATGATGATATTAACAAGTTGCCTGTAATTCTTGCATGGCCGTTTGCCTGCCTGAAATTGCTTTTAAATTGATCAAAAGGTGAAAGCCATTTCTGCCCATACACAGAATAGATTGCACAGCCTTTCTGCATGTATCAGATACTTCTTCCTTCACAAGGAGGGGACAGAGCTAACTCTAAGAATTTTGTGCCACTTCCCCAGCCCTCCGTTTTCTGTCACAGCACCAGCAAAGAATCAGCCATTCAGAGAATTCCTAAGATTAGTTAAAATTTGAAAGAAAGGGAGCACTTACAAATCTGCTGGAGATTGAAACTACTGTTCAACCCAACAGCAATACAACCATTAAAAAAAAAAAAAAGAAGAAAGACAGCACGATCTAACACGTACTTCAAGTACATGGTGGAAGAACATTTTACGGTTGGTGATGCGGATCTGAGTTGTTCTAGTCCTACTTAACGGGGACAAAACAGAGTATATTGAACGATGACTGACAGTGTGGCCATATAATCAAATCTTCCATAATATTTCTCATTAAATCACTTTGAATCTGAATCATAAATCCAATTTTTGAAGAAGACGAAAGGAATTCAATACTGAAAAAGTTTCCAACCAGGCATTCAACATCCTTTTTCAAACCCTAATCCAATATTCAGCTCCTCATAACTGAAGCTTCTCCCCCATGTTCCCAGGATTCTCCTGCGCCTTAGGAGGCAGGTTTATGAGGTGTTTCTAGACTCGAAAGAAGAGTGACTGACAATCGTCATTTCCAGCTTTTATATAACCCTTCCATCCACAGGTCTCAAACTACTTTATGGAGATGAGTAAAAATTATTATCCCCATTACACAGAAAGAGAAACTGAGACAGACATAGCTTAAAGGATTTATTCTACAGCATCAAGCAACTTAGAGAGCAAGGGAGAGAGCAAACAGGCCCGGCAGAGATCCTTGTTGAGGGGATTTCTGGGTAAGTCAGAGTTTCCTAAGTTTCCTCAAAAGGGAAGCAGCCACCTCCAGCCACCTCAGCCAGCTTGCCTGGCCTCCACCAGAGATGGGGGATGGATGAGGTGGGGGCTCTGTGTTGAGACTTCCCTCCTACCACAACCATATTCCCTGTCCCACACAATCCCAGCCATTTCCTTCATTTTGTTTAGCTGCTGTGTGGCTGGGATTATCTTCCCCCTCCACAGAGGGTTTGCAAAGCAGCAGTTCACTCTCCCACCAAACTGCAGGTGACCGTCGCAACGAGAGCTGGAGGAACACAGGAAAAGCAGGCTGATGCTGGGCATGTGGCCAAGTTCAGAGCTGGGCTAAGAGATTGTCTTCTTGCCTCCCAAAATCTCCTTCTCCCCTTACCCATCAGGTGAGAAACAAGGGCCAGCCCATGTCCCAACAGCCACGGATGGCTACAGACAACCTCTCCAATATAGAAGGTTTTTAAACTGCCCTATTAGCTTTCTAAAACAGATGGAGATGGGGGGAAGGGGAAGATTGATTGTAGAAGGGAGCACATGCTGCCTGTCCTCTTGAATGTTCTGGGTCATGTGGACCATTCAGGTTGAATGTGCATCAGCTTTAAAACAAGTATTTATCCTGGTTGTCGTGGTTACTGATAAGCAGCTTCAATTCTGCTGATAACAAAAAGAAGAAAGAATTAAAAAGGGGAGGGGGGCTGAAAACATAATTTGGTAATATGACGAAGCCAAGAAGAGGAATTAAATCACATTAAACAAGCCAATTGTACTGTAAATGGCTCTGCCTCTGTATTTGCTTTTAAATCATCTAAGGCTCTAACATGGCAGCTGCTTCAGTTTTAACAAACAAACAGTAAAAATCCCTTTTAATAACGAAAGGAAATAATGATACACTTCGCTTTAGCTGAATTCAAACATAATTTAATTTTTCCTGAGGTGAGATTTGCACAGGGAACAATCAGATAATAAGTGTTATCATTCTCATAGACAAAACTGAACCAGCACTTTGCAATTCAAAGTGCTATTTAATGCACCATTTTCAGCAATCTCTGAACACCATCCAACATACCACTGAACTACGCTTCAGTACTTAAACATAAAGCCTGATCCTGAAAATACTTGAGCTACAAACACAAGTACTTCCACTGCTGCTGTGGCTGAAGTTACACATTGCCTAAAGCACCTTCACGAGGGGCATCACATCCAGTAACTTTTCCCACAGTATCTTCTTATCATCCTTATTATTGTTATTACTATTACTATGATTATGTGTCTTGGTCTGCCTTTCTTCTGAAGTGTAGCACTGCAGAGAGAAAATACTGAAGAATGAAAAACTCTAGTCTCACAGAGAAATGCACAACTAGAGCCAGAGGCAAGAAAAGGGCCCCCACTTTTACAGTGTTGTCAATTAACCACTGGAACAACGAGCTCAAGGTTGTAACAGGTACCCCAATACAGTGCTCAAGACTGAATGTTATTTTCCTGAAGATATTCTCTGGTCCAATGAGTTTTAAACTTGTGTTTGGTCTGCTATTTGCCCTCTGTGCTGAAAATGTCCATGACAAATCCATACTTGCTTGGGAAAATTTTAAGGCATAAAAAACTGGAAAAAAATGCCACTGAGAGTTAAACTGAGTTACTAGGCTAAGCACCAGAGTAACCAGCTCTGTCGTCTCATCTCTTTCACCTCAGCACACCGTTCAGACACAAATGAGAAGCACACGCAGCCTTACTTACAAGGGACTGTTACACCACGTCTTCCACCCAGAAGGAAAAACCGCCTTCATTTTACACTGCTCCCAAAAGCATGAGTCAAAACCCTTATCTTGGTGTTTCACACGAGGCCGTTTCACTATCATTCTGAAAATTCAGAGGAACTGTGCCCTCCTCGAAATAGCAACGGCAGAAGCTGCTGGTCCCAGAGCTGTGACACATGGTGGAGGGTGGAAATGGTCCGGTGATTTAAACAGTTGGACTCTGCTTTTGACATTTATGCCCTCTTTGAAACCCTTAATGAAGTAACAACCCCATTAATACTTGCAGGGTATTTAGTACACATAAAACCTGCATTATCTACTATTTACAATTTACTACATACAAGCAGTATCTGGCTCTGTATAAAAATAACAAGCTCACTGTAACCCTCCGCTCCCTAACCATACTGCTGATTTCTTTGACACATGGAGAAGTGAGAATAATTACATTTTACTGAGTGCGTCTCATTACACTGATTTAAGTAAGATTTCCAAAGCTGCAAAAATATGCTTTTCGATTTCATTTGTTTCTAGCAATTCACTCTGAAGACGGTTAGTAAAACCTTCAGAAATCATCATCAATATGGACAAAAATTGTAGCCTTCTCATGTGGACATTTGACAGAGGGATAATAGGGTCTAGGAACACCACAGTCAGACGTTTCTTTTCTATTTAATGTTTCCTTCTGTGCCAAACATAATATAACAGACAAGTGTTAGAGAGACATGCAGGGGGGAGCCTGAATAGAGAGCTTTAAAAGGGGTCCTTAATAGAGAAGCTGTATGCTTAGTCTTCAACAACATTCAATGGCAATTTATTTGCAGCCATTTTCTCTGTAACCTTTCACACGGGAGCAGGTAAGATAGAGCACAAGACAATTTGTCAACTGCCAGATATGAACAAAAGAAACCATTTTTAATAAGCTTCAGCAGCCCCTTGTATTTGTTTTGCAACATGTTAATAACTTTTTTGGAAGCCAATCAAAGACAAGATGAGAAAAAAAAGTCAAGCTGGGAAACAAAAACCACAGTAGAAGAATTTTACAGATAAACTTGTGTTATCATCGGCAGTGTAATAATGCTTAATCCAGGAGTGGCACAGAATAAGCATGATGCCATTTCTGTTTTAAAAAACAAATTGCAATTACAAAAATGCTAGCGCCCTATATTTTTTTCAAGAATTTGTTCTCCTTGATCTCATTCCAATACAGTACGTGCCTGTTCCCCACTACAATCTTACTCTCGTTTCTCTCCTTCCCTGTGACAAGGTGAAACTCAACATGAGCATTATCAGGAGGAAAGGCCAGTTGGGAGCTGCGGAACTCCCGGCCACCAACAACTCAACTTCCCCAACGCCACGCTCCTCCAGCTACTTGGGGAGTCTCTCCTCCTATCTGAACTTCTTACGTTGTACCAAATAACCCCCAAATTGTTGCTCTGAAAACCAAACCAAATGTCGCTTCAGTAGCTGTTACAGGTACATGAGTAAGTCTGTAGTTGCTCATTTAATCCAATTCTGCTGCACAACAAAGTAGTCGCAAGATGAAGAGGAGCATCAGGAAGGTGTAAAGGAAAAGGGAGATAAATTACTCCACCATCTAGGATGAGGACCCAAAACTGAGCAATGTGTAGGACAAGATGAACAAACTAACTGTGCTGAAGGCCAGAGCTTTCCTGTGTGACTGTCATTAGGTTTTTCTGTGGCACAGTCTCATTTCTGTGGAAAAGGAGCCGTGTCGCAGGCTCCCGATCCCTTGCCTTTCCTATAGGCAGAAGAGGAGGTGCAGACAGCCTCCTCAAAATGGCATCTATGCATATCTGTCCCAGAAAGGTTTCTGCACGGCTAAGGATCAATCATTGGACCTAATGCTCCTTAGAGCCCTCAGTGCCATTTCTAAGGGAAGTGTCTTCTGGTACTGAAGAAAAGTCAGAGTGCCCATACAGAGAGGCATCAAAATCCCAGCAACATACACTGAAAAATCTGATGAAGTGTTAAGCAATTTCATTAATGTCATTAAAATGTAGAAAATTCCCTTGGAAAATTTCACACAGGCTTTCTCATCTTGTTGCACATTACTCATGGCCTTAAAGACGCGTGAGGAGCAACTGGAGAGAAATAAAGCTTCTCCCCAGTCAATTTGGACTGAGTCCTAGTCTCACTGGTATAAAGACCAGGCTTGTGGGCTTCAGTGAGAACAGGGCTGGGTCCTTTGAACTAGATTATTATGGCATCTGTAAGAGAGGTACAAAAGTATATGGTGAGAGAAGATGCACCAGAGAACAAAAGGAGCTGCTGGTCAGATGACAATCCTCCTCATTAGAATGATGAAGACTCCCAGACTTCAGCAGACCTGCAGAGTTTACTACCGTATCCCCAAAATTGTATTTTTGCCTTCTAAGGACTTTGCAGCAGAGTCTGTTACCTAGTGAAGGGAAAGAATATAAGCATTTGCCCTTCAAGAAAGAGGAATGTCCTTTTGAATAAGAAAGGGCTCCCTGCGATGGGAACCTACCAGCCCATCCCCACACTCCTGGGAACCCTGAGAACTAATTGAGGATTTCTCTTCCTCTTTTGCAGAACCAGGAAATTCCTGGAGAAGAGAAGAAGCTGTGCTACCTGAATTATCTGAAAAGGCCTCAGGTGGAGGCAGGGTGAGAAAGGATTTCTGGACAAGTTATGCCTATGAGCTGAGAAGAAGCAAGTATCCTCCCACTCTTTTCTCTAGGCAGACTCTCTTTCTAAGTTTTCAGCGAGAGCGTCAGTTTCCAGTGAATCTGCCCAGGAAGCGCCCAATGCCAATCTTCCAGAAAACACCAGGTGGCTTGTGCTCCACTCCCGATGGGCTTCAGTCTGACACCCAGCAGAGAGGAAGGTTCCCAAGTAGAAAACGTGCTATCTACTCGTCTGGAGTGTGCTCTAATAATAGATAGCACTGTCTATTTCAAAGCACTTAATGGACGCTAATTAGTCCTCAGGGCATTCCTATGAGGCAGGTAGGTAGATAAGTATTATTTCCCCTGTTTTACATATGAAATAACCTCGTCAGAGATGTTCTGACTTGCTTAAGGCTACCTCATGAGTCACTGAGCTCAGCTCCCAGCAGGTCCTGGCTCCCAGACCTGTGCTCAGACCTCTCAGCCATACCTCTTTCACAAGTGCAAAATCTTCATTTCAAACGTGGAGGGAGAGAGGAAAGGAGATCAAGGAGGGGTGATAACACTGGGAAAAAATAATCTCTGGGAAAGGAGCTTCCAGAACAATGACAAAACAGAGCCTTGTATCTACTGAATGATAGACACGAAATCTAGGACAAGGAGAGAGATGAAAACCATTGTAAGAGTTTTCATTATATATTCTCTTCAGGCAGCCACAGCTATTTATTGGGATTTGCAACCTCTGCTAACATCAGTTTAATAGCTGTAACCTTCTAGCATGGCCACGAGTGTTAAAAATGTGCGAGGGCTGCAGTCCTGGACACACAGAATGTATATGCTTAGCACATACAGGTAAGTTACGTGCCCACACCCACAAAGTTACACTGAAGTGTTGATCCATGCTAGAGACCTTTGTGACTTGAGATACCATGCTGCCTGGGTAGGCGGGACCAAATAAACGATGGATTTTATCTCTTTGGGAAAGAGCAGCAAATGGTTTCAGCCACTGTTGGCAAACAGTCAGAACTTGCAAAACACAAGATGCCGAATGCTACATGCTTCCTTGAACCAACAGCATGCTCTATCTCCCACTACTACCCCTCTTGACCTGCCCAGAGTGAGCTGGGGGAATTATGCCCTGAACTTTTAAGGCTCTAAACTCAGTAAGTTTTTCACGTTCCTGACCACGTCTCTTGGTGACATCTTTCCTTTCAGCCTGCAGTCCCCCATGCCACATCACATTCCCATGGCTCCCAGCTCCTCCTCTCAGGGAGTACGAACACAGACAACATCCATGTGGAGACGAATGAATAGCTGTACTGACCACACAAGTCCCATGTCTCTTATTCCAGACACCCTGGTTAGTGCGTTTCTGACTCTGAACTACACAATTAAGTGAATCAGGGTCCTTGAAAAACTGAATGCAGTCAGTCAGTCCCCCAGAACATTCACTAGTTCTTTATGCTAAAAATAATCTTAATTTTTTTCTTCTATGGGATTCAAGGACCAATTTCCAGCAACTACAGGCTACGCAAAACATTACTTATTTTTCAGAGGGGAAAATATTATTTATGCAGTGCATTATCAATCTCAAATGCTGATGTTTAAGCACAAGTTTGATGAACTATAATGCAGCATAATGCAGCTGCTTTGCATTTTGATTCTTTTATTTATAGACCACAGCAAATTAATAACTCAAAAATGTTGTTTCAGGCAAAGTAATGGACACACAATAAAACTATTCATTTCCTCAAAGGTCACTCTAGGAGAAGCATACATTGTTACCAACAATGCTATTGTTCCAAAGAAAAGTGAAAATATATAATGAGCAGTTAGTGCCTATATCTGCATTAGAGACCCTGGACTAATTTAAAGTGCAATCTTAAGGCAATCAATCATACTCTAAAATTACTTCATTTTCCAAACTGTTTACACTTTTTAAGTTACAAATCCACTTTCTGCTATTTCAACTCACGATTTACAGCTACAGATTTAGCCTGCCTTGGCTTGCTGCCAAATGCTAGTCATGAGGGAGCTAATGATCTGAACAGATCAGTGTTTTATAATGGAGAAAAGCGCATGTAAATTTCCAGCATGTCTGCAAGTAATCAAGGCATGCTGACTATAAATGAGGCGGCCTCACATTTATTTTAGGAGAAATATCTTAAAGCCCCACTTTTTATCCAGGCCAACAACAACAACAAAAAATACTACCAAAAAATATTCCTTTTTAAAAGGTACTCAAAGATTATTCCAAATGATTCTAAATGAAACTGCCAGGCAAACAATATGTTAAAGAATAGTACAATAGCTAATTTCCTTTAGTGTTTCTATCTCAACCAGATCATATCCTTATCATGGCAAGCTGGAACATTAAACTCTCTAGTTCATGGAATCAAAACACAAGAATGCTTCATATTACATTATAGAAAAATGAGCCATTCCTTACAAACAAGGTCAGATTTCTGGAATGCCAAAGGTCTACATTTAAACAGAGCTGGGAGGAGGGGAGGCTTTGCCCGCTCTGCTCTCTAAAAAGCAGGGGGAAACTAGACCAGCAATTTAAATTTGTTTTACTAGCCAAAATGGTAGAAGGAGAGCAAGAAGTCTCTTGAGAGATGATACTTAATTTAAGTATGTTCTTTATTGTTTCATTACAGTGACATAGCCAAATAATGACTTTGTGTTACTGTACAAATAATGCCGGATCCTCATTTTCTAGCGGAAATAATTACTCTATTCTATCATATTCTGCTTACCATCAACCTATACCCCTCCTCCCCGTATAGGCACTGGGCTGTGGAAGGTTTGGGGTTGGACTGAGAGAAGTTTCAGATTTTTTTTTCTTTATTTAAAGGCCATACCAAAGAGGCATATTCTGACCTAAAAGTGGCTTTAAGAATGGAGCTATAAATATTCTTGTATCGTACTTTATGAAATTCAATCCATCATAATGGATATTTCTGTTATAACATTATTACATGCCTAAACTCAATTGTATAATTGGATAGGGCCAGAAACAATAAGCTGGCATTGCTTTGTTACAGCATACTACAGCTTCAAAACACCCGTAATCATAAATCAACATACTTATTTGAAGTTCTATCATGAAGCAGAACAGGAAAAGAAAAATTAAAATAAACTAGCTGGTAAAGAATCTCATTTTACTTTATAGAGACTGGAAGTTTTTACCAGTTTTGAGTCTCACCACCACTACAGCTGGGAAAGTCTTTCTCCCTTCTAGGTTGCCTTGAAAGGCACTTCCTCCAGAAAGATTTTGCTTCCTTACAGCTTTCCAACACAACCACCAGAGCTCCAGTGAGGAACCCCACTATTTTGAAGTCTGACAGATGCAGCTGTATTGCAGCCATTGAGACTAGAGCAACGGGAAGTCAGGGCTGGAAGAGACAAAGCGATCCGAGCCCCTCGCAGTTAGCCGAAGGCCTGGTGGGCCACGGGTTCAGGCACTGAGTATTGGCCGTTGCTGTCGGTCATGCTGGAATCCCTGGAGGGAGATGGAAGTCCCTCCTTGCTGTGGAAGCAGTCAACTGAGCATTTTTTTATCCCAGTTGGAGAAACATTTTCCTACTTATCCACACAAAATAATTCACTAACTTCTCCCTGACCTCTCTGCACTTCTTACCTCACCACAGCCAGGATCAAAAGTAACTGACCCTTTCTTGCTCTTTTTCTACCCCCAGGACCTATAGGCAAGAGCCGGGGGGCTGCCTTGATGGATAGCCCCTGCATTTGGGGAAAGTTTACTGCCTGTTGGTTTATTTTTAATTATTTCTAAGTAACTTGCATTGAGAGCCACCCCTTGGGAGCCCATCGCCCAGCTGAGGCAGAGGATTGATCAGAGGTAAAGCATGCATCCCTTCCACTGCTTCACGTTCCTCTAGGAGGCAAAAACACTGACAGTGACCAAGGCATTTCTTCCCTCACCTACAGTTCCACAACAGTTCTCCAAACCTAATGACCACCCACCTTCCAGCCCTGCAGAGCCTCATGCTCACTGGAGGCACTGGGCTACAGAATGGCTGAAGTTAATACTAAAACATGGATTCCTCCTACAGCTTCACTGAAAAATCCATCCTATTCACTGGGAAGGAGATCTCCAAGAACCTTCTTGTTCTGTTTTTCTTACTGTTATTACAGGGTTGGTTTTTTAAAAAAAACAAAACAAAACAAAACTCTTTTTCTCCATACTTTTTCTTTTCATCTTTGTAGCTCTCACACAAAATATTTTATTTTTTCTGATACTTACACGAAGAATGTTAAGTTTTTCATAAAGATACTCTTTTGGCCAAGTGCTGTATGGGTGTTAGAGCAAAACAACACAAAGTTGTGTATAAACACATGGGCAGTTTCATCACAGATAATTATATGTATATTAATAGACAATAAAGGATACAATTACTGTAACATGATAAAAAACTTACTTTCTCAAATTCACAACTTTTATTCTCACACACTGTGACATCATAAGCTGGAGAAGTAGCTGAAAATAGGCAAGAACTGAATTGCTTTGGTGAAAAAATAAGAGAAAGAAACCCCCCCTCTTTCAATATATCTAAATAAGCTAAAAAGTGGGAACAAACAGATTTAGGGTGGAAGAGGCAAGTCAATTCAAGCTCAGCAAAAATTTCTAAAAGATAAAACCAAGTATAAATTAAGAGAGGAGATATAAATAGGTGGTGTGAACAACTCTTGAGAACAAAAAAGCATTTGATATCATCAGAGTTAGTGTCACAGGGTGGTTATTAACCAGCATAAACATTCATTTTCAGCCCCACTGAGTCACCCAGAAAAGCTGGCTCTCCAATAATGAGGCTGATGGAGTCTGAGATCCAGTTCTACTTTTCTTTACTCCAACTTGGAACTGTTGCACAATTATGATACAGAACGTCAGGATACGATAAACAGAACTGAAAAAGGGAAAGAAAACAATTTTTTCCCCTACAAGTCAGGTTCAGTGCTTTTGCCTATTAAAGTAACCAAATATGTTTCTCTCTGAAATCAAAGCCAACAGGCAGCATGCCAGGCACAGTTAACAGATAAATCAATGTTCCCGAAGGGCGAGCTTTTTTGTTTTGGGGGGTTTCTGCCTGACAACAATCTTGCATCGAGCAAACAGAACACCCACCGCACATCTTGTCAATCTACTCACATGAAACAGGGAAGGAAACGTGAATACTTTTTGAAGATCTAGACACTGTTTGGAAAAACTTCAAGTCCTAACCTCCCTGTCAAAGGTCATGGTTTTCATAACTACGAAGTCTGCAGCTATTGTAAAGCCCACTACATATAACCTGTAATTGCAGTTAATTTATCACTAAGGTCATTGTATACTAGCTGGGAGTTTGTAAACAAGAATGAATCACAGGTTTCATTTCTGTGTCCCTTTCAAACTGGAAGACCTAACAGTTTCCTGTTCCAACATACAAAATAGTATTGCTTCTATAAACTTACTCGGGTCTCCTTGCCAGCAGTTTCCATTTAATTAAACTGACAGCAAAACAGGGCCCTTGCTAATGTGATCCAGACCAGTTTGCCTTCAATGTAAATTCTCAGGCATGAAATTACATCTGAAACAGACACAATAATCCCTCTACATCTTAGTCATAAGTTTAATCTATACTAAAATAACATTTTGTCTATATTGAAGTCCGTTTTAGAATTCAGTGATCTTTTCTTCTTTTCCCAGCTGAAGTTCAGGGAATTATTCAACTTCCATTCACCTTACAGTCAATTCAGAATTTTCTTGTTGCCTGTAATTTATACATTCATTGTTGGTTTCTAGGTCATGGGTAGCAAAATGATCTCGCATGTGAGAAACCAGGTTCGGGACCTACTTCAAACTTTCACCTTCTGGAAACGAAATAGGCTGGTAGCATTATAAAAGTAGTTCACAGCTGCCTAAAGCAATCTAACTTCCCTAAGCTAACAGCCTGATCCTTCACACTGATCCTCAGGTCAACTAGCTGTAAAGAAGAAAACTGATGAGATTTATAGCTACCTTCAACAAAATGAAGGTGGGGTTGGTTGTTTGTTTAATGACGCATAACATTTCACTCTAGTCTAGTCATTCTTGTCAGTACGCAACCAATGCACAAATTCCTACAATGCCCAGGAAGACCAGAATATGCAAAAGCATAGTTACTCATTGCACAGTAACCACCGTGTTTGTGATAAGCAATTCAATAAATTGTAGGGTGCATCTATACCCGATGTAAGCAAGATGGGAATTTCTGAGATATGTAAAGCATTTTGCTTCTGGCCCACAGGCTGCCTCCTCCTGCACCACCACCAGGACAAGCCTGAGGCCACTACAGCGCCCCTGCAATATCAGAGGGCTTTGAAAAACAGGGAGGGATGGCACCCACAACATAAAATCCAGAAAGGTCACGATTAATAGAGGAAGAGCAAATAACCAGTCTTTTCTTATTCCAGCCAACGTGTGCCACAGCGAGGTACTTGCTGTGACTGCCAAGCCACACCTATCCACTTGGCAGGATGAAGAACCTTTATCTCTGTCAGTTAAACAGTGATTGAATAAACACTGTCCTAGACTCCCAGCCAAGTCCAGGAATGATTCTGAAGAAGCTGCTTTTCTTTGCTGCTCTGTGGGTTCCTGACACTGGAAGAGCACTTCACCCAAGCTCTGCTGCAGCAGGTCTCCAAGCAAAACGGGAATGACACAATGCTTAGCCAGCAACAACCAATGATACATCAGGACATTCATTTTGAGATACTGTGGTAGGATGGCCTGAGCTTCAGAGTGCCCAGCAGTGACTGTCACCTCAACATTTTAAGCATTCCATTGGTAGAAAGGAAAATCATGTCTACCGTGTGCAATCACATTTCTTCTGATACCAGCCATGTAGGTAAACTAATTGTTTTAAAAGGAAAGACAGAAGCCTTTCTGCACACAGATTTTGGGTGAAGTTTTAGCACCACCACATCTTCAAAAAAAAACCTGTATAGAGGAGTTCAGATATATGTACCTGAAGCTCTTGGCTCTGGCAAAAGTGACAGATGAGGTGGCATAAGAGCAGCAAAGGAACCCATTTAAAAAAAAAAACAACAAAAAACCAAACCCATTGCCACATACTCAGTGAGGTGTGAATGACACTTTTAGACAAATGCACTCAAAATGTTTTCAGAGCCTGGACAATAAGATTTCCAAGCACTGTTATCACAATCTTCCTCTTCAAATAAGAACTTTAATTGCATTGTTTTCCTAAAATGTAGAAAGTTAAGTGCTTATTTAAGAAAATCAGCTATACACTACTTATAGTATGACATTCTTGGAAAAAAAGAAAAATTCATATGTGCAGCAGAAGACAATAGTCAATCATTAACATGAGCAGAAATCATTACAGGTCCTTCTAGCAACTGCTGTTCTGCTGCACTGTTCGTGAGGATCTCGTTTGAGAAGCAACACTCCAGAAGTATTCTCCCAGTAAAAAGTTTGTAAACCTCTTCTTACTGCTATGTTGACTTTGCCTACAAGGTAGCAAGGAAAAAAGCGTCTAATAGAAAACAGCAGCCTTTCTTCATCTCCGCCTGTGAAGATTCAGCTCCCTGTGCTTCCCCAAGCCAACAGAGGTGGCAAAGAAGTAGTGCTTTGTGTAAACACCGTACACGACTGGCCAAAGATGAGGGAATGATTTTTTGTATTAACTTCTTTTCATATTAACTTATATGGATTTATGTCTGATCAGTTAAAAGTCTCTCAATGAGGCAGACAAACTACCAATAGAGTTTCTGTTGCAGAAGGTGAAAAATGTTCCTAATTCCACTTGGGCAAATATGCTGGGCTCATGCTATCAAACACATGAATGCCTGTCCACACTCCCTCTGTCTCTCCTGCACACTCTGCCATCAAAATTGCAGGGACAAAATTGGCCTCATTTCCTGTATGTTTCATATAGACCTGAACGTTCTTAAGTATGTTTTCAGGGAATATATTTTAAGGCTGCTACGCTCACATCTGATCTCCCGCTCTATGCTTTTAAGATATTAAATAGGCTTTACTCAATAAATCACACGGTTTGTACCCTGCAGGGAAGGCTAACAAAAAAAACCCAAACCACACATACACAAAATGCCAGTGTCAAGATAGAGAAGCAGCCCTTATTTCGATCTCCAGCAATCCTCATCCCAGTCGCCACTCCAGCATTGTATCACCTCTCTCTTGCTCCACCACAGAAAGATCAAAGTTGGAGGTCATGGTGGATTACGGCCCCGGCACTGACCTCCTCATGTGTCCCAGCCTAGACTAAAGCCTACAGAAAACGCCATGAGCACCCAAAACTCGAGTGGGATGATAATCCTGGAGGCTCTTTTCCTGTTGAGGGATGTAATAGCTGGGTAGGAAGAACAAAACAACTCACTTTCTCCCAGTTTTTCCACAAAAGCACACAGGATCCAACTTTCCTGTCACTTACGCTGCTTCAGGGTTTGCTCCTAAGCACCACGGCAGCCTAAGGCCATGATACAACATTGAATAATTAGCACAAGAAAAAGAAATGCTCCTTCAGGCTCTCCCTACCTGAGCTGGAAGGCTCTCCTAAGGAAAGAGGATGTCAGTCAGCTGAGGGGGCTGATCACATCTCCCATGGGAGCAAGGTACAAGCCTCCTGCCCTCCTCCAAACTGACCAGTCCACTCAAATACCAGGAGCCTCCCACACACAAAACTACAAGATCTAATCTTTGATGTTTTACAATAGCACAAAGACAACATAAAACACATTCAAGAAACACTGTGGAAAATGTGCCAGCATTTTAAGGAACACTCCCTTTGGACATGAAGCCTTTTTTAGCCAAACCACTATGATTTTGTTTCAGTGACTCATTCAAATGGATTCTGGATTAAGATTTAAAAAAGGGATATTTTCTCTTCTGCTTCTAGGTTGACCTCAAGACATGTGAATGAAAAAATAGCAGTAAGAATATTAGGCTGGACTTACATTCACCAACAGACACTAAATAGGGATCTACTAAATTTGTACAGCTTAGATGAAGCTTCAAATATATAATTCTGAAAATGTAATTTCTCCTGAAGTCAGGCTGGGCAAGGACCATAAAACTATAAAAGGATACTTTGTCCCTAAAGACTGCAAGAAGCTAATCATTAGCCACCCGTTTACAGTGTTTACCTTTTTATTACATTATTCTGATATTTTTCATTTGCAGGGACCTACTCCTTATTTCTACCATATGGGTAACAAAAAAGATCCACTGCCTTTAGGCAAAGTGTTTTTAAAGACAAAGACATTTGCCAGATTAAAAGCAAACATACCAAGTGTACATAAATTTGTGTTTGACTACTGTTGGGCATCTGGAATGGCACACATTTTCTTTGGAAAATTTTTCTTCCAGTTTTTAATACAAACGACAGTAAAATATGTACCCAGCAGCAAACTGAGAGAACTAAATTTAAAGCGCACTTTCAGACCACTTTTTCATTTTTTTCTTTTTAACTTCTCTTTTCCAAGGCAAAAGGGGAGGAGGGAGCTTGTACCAATGTTTTGAAGTACTGTAAGTTCTTTTGCCTTTTAACAGAAATATGTAAACAAGGTGTATGACTGTAGGGTAATGTTCTAGTCACAAAGCATTCAAGAGCCAGAGTGAAGCTATTTAAAGAATGGAGTATTCAATTCCTGAGGCCAGATGCTAGTATAAATATGAAACTATGTTCACACTGCAGATTAAATTATTTTTAGTTTCTGCATTTGAACTGCCAAAATTATTTGGGTTGGGTTTTTGTAGGTTTTTTTACTGTACCACAGAACTTATGGGGCTGCATTTTTATGTATCTGAACAGAGGATTAAAAACACAAGCGTAAAAGGACTTTTTCAGCTATTTTCTCTGGGCAACAAAACTAGAAGTGAATAGTGACATACACTGTCACAAGTAAGGGTCATTCAGGGAGTAAGAAAACTAAAAATAAAGATGGAGCCGAAACATTTGAGATTCTTGAAATAGATTTTTATAGTACCTTATCATTTAATTTTCACCCCACAAAGCTCTCAATCTGGAAATACTTAGTGTGAAAGAAAAGTGGAGACTGTGGTTTTAAAATAATTAGAGAAAAAACATGCATTAAGACTGCATTACATACTGTCTGTCCCATTTGCCACAAGAGCTCACACAGATATTGCTAAGAATACCAAGTTAAAGTCAAGAGTAATTAACTAAAAACAAATAAACAATAATCCCATGACCTTGCCATAGCAAAAACATGCACGAATCCATGAGAGAAAGACAACGAAATAAACTGGGGGTCAACCTAGGTGAAGCAAATCTAGTTTTAGTGACTAGGCTGGGTATCTCTGACACATGCTACAGCCTAAAGTCACCTATAAGGCTGCCAAGGATCTCCCCCCCTGCTGATGACCACTTGAATTTGGGATGGCGGGGGTTGGCCCTGCAATTATCTTCTCTCTGCTTCATAACCTGGCAAAGACGGAAGGTCCAGGACTTATCCCAAGGACATGATTCATCTGCTGATGTCAGGGAGCCAGTCTACCAAGACACAAAAAGTAAAACAAGAACCGCATGGAGGGACGTCAACCAAGCCATAGACCCTTCCTACTGTGAATACCACAAATGCCCTAGAAGGGCTGGATGTAGAGCCAGGAGTGTAAATCTGCGAGAAGGACAAGCAGAAAGACTGCAGCTTGATCGGAGGAGAGACCTCCTGCAACACTAAGGAATGTGGAATTACTGAGCAGACTTGCTCTGCACCATGCTGAACATGCATATTTTGCTGATGACTTAGAAGAAGGATGAGGCCAGTAACACCATACAGCTGGGCCGGGGGAAGATGCTAGGAGGGGAAGGGGTCCTGCAGAGCCAGGGCTGTAACCTATCCAATATTCAGATGTGTGAACCGACACTAAGTACCTGCAGAGACTCTGTGACCGTCCCAATTCAGGAAAGCAGGGGACACCAGGCTTAATTACAACCAGGTGACATGGGACATGCTGAAAACCAAACATGCTCTTGAATCACACATCAGGTTCAGCCCCAGTGTCCCTAATTAATTGTTCTTATCAGGCACAGATCTCGTATCACGACAGCATCCTTTCAGTGGACAGGCTGACAATCCCAGCCTTCCCTGGGTATTTACAACAAGCTTTTAAAATGCATTAGCCTGCACTTTAGAGAAACCTGGGACCACAACATCTGGGCTTTGGTTGTTTTGTGTCTCAGTAATACAAAATGAAAAAAAAAATGATGCAGCTGTGGATAAAACACCCAGGAACACACCAACTACCTTGTCATCCTTTACCTATTTTCCAATCACTAGCCTCATTTATGGGAGCAGAAAAGGACATGAGGGAACCTGGAGGAGGACAAGGGGGAACATTTCCCTACTTTTTTCCTAAATTAGATTTTCAATTTGTTATCGGATCCTTGAATTGTTCAACATATGGGGATCTATTCCACTCATGACACACATGCATAACTCCCCTTGGCACTAATGGGAATGACGAACATGTCGTAAGAGGAGAATTGTCCCCTAAAATTGCAGGAGTGTGAACAAGGTTGTAAATATATCTCAAGGTTCTGGTAACATTAGAAACTAGCCTAGTGTCTTTCTCATGGTTTATTATGATATCACCAAATCCCCTCTATGTATTTATAGCCTTGTAATTCACAATTATTCTGTGTCCATAAATGTTTTTGGCATGTGAATGTAGAACTGATACTATTATTTCACATATTATGGTACTGTCCACGAATGCTAAATTTATTCCAGCAGAGACTCCTGGAGTTCATTCATCAGATATTTTATGCTACTGTTCTTTTAATGATTCATTTATCCTTAGTAATATTTGTATTCTGAAGTGTGGCGTCTCCAGCCGACAGCACAATGCTCTGCTGAATTATCTTTTTCTTTCACAGCATAACAAAGTAGAGCACAGTCAAATTGAAGATGGCCTTTAGTACACTGTCAGAACAATACTGCTTACGAAGCATATCCAGACACATTTCTCAAACCACATGTAATGCTCTGGCTGCCAACATGCTCATAAAGTCATTAACCGGCATCTTAAAATGAGGGTGTGATACATATATTTAAATGTTTAGGAAAATCAAATGTGTGCTCTTCCAGAAGCTTATTTTGATTTTCAGCTTCTACATATATCAATTATGCAGCAGCTGTGCAGATGTAAAAATTCACCTTGATTTTTCACAGGCTGCTAAAATATACTCCTGCTAAAATAATACATATTATCTATCACTAACAAAAGCTTCTTTATAGCGGTAAGTATTTGTCCTTCACAATGTAACAGAGTAAGAGACACCCAGCTGAATGTTCACAGTGCTGAGGATTCATTTTTACAAGCAAATTATTATTAGCAGTAAAATAAGGGAGGAACTTATTTTACATGGTACAGATTTTACTAAATGAAGTAAATAAAGGTTATGCCACAATAGAAAACTACCCAGTGAGTTACAATTCACGCTGTTACATTTTTTAAATATACTTTCTCTGTCACCAACTCCCACCAACTGCAGTCCAATTTATACATATACTAGGTTTAACTCCTCCCTTCCCAACAACCCTCATCTATCAAAGGTTTCATCACACAAGGATCACCAAGCGAGCAAAGAGAAGCGTGAAGCAAATTAACAAAAACAGATTAAGCAGTTACAATATTGACATTGAGAGTCTTAAAACTTGGTTTAACAAGGGCAAGGATGCCAGAGCCACAGTCTTTTCCTGTGCACCCAGACGGCCCCTCTTGATGCTCACAAAGGTGACACGCAATGCCTTGGGAGATACCTGGGCTGCCTATGTTGGGAAGGCAGGTTTGCTACTGCCTTGCTCAGCCCCTGGAGCCAAGCCCCTTCCCACAGTCTTGTCCAACACATTCATTGTCTCTCTAACCAGCTCATCTCCCACCTCCCCTTGCCTGCCCAAGCAAAGCTCCACCTCAGCAAGCAACTGCTGTTGCTGATGTCCCCACAAATGCTAACATGGCCATTCACTGGTACTACAGTCCCACAGAGCTTGGAGGGTAGCCCAGGTTTTACTCCTGTGTGCCTCTGTCCGAGCAAACGACTTTGTGAAAAGGGGAGAAAAAGCAAGCCTCCTCTTTCAATTTCAGATGCACAAAGGATACTTTCTCTGACAAAATTCCATGGCACAAGATAGGCCATCTATAAGAAGATGAATATTATATCTCAGAGGACAAGCACCAGCCTTTCTGCAACACAGCAGTCAGTACTGGACCAATATATTTAGGAAAACAGACAATGACAGGCCAGGCATGTTGCAGTGCGCCTGTAAACAAAAGCCACACCATAACTTTCTAGCCACAGAAGTAAAGAAGAGGCAACTCAGAAGAACAACTTGGAAGGCAGGTGCTCAATAAGCTGGGTTTGGCTTTCCTCCTGCTCCCGGGAAGGGAACTGACACCCAGATCCGGCCATGGTGTCAACAGCACCCGCAGAAGAGCATGAGCATCTCAGCACGGCAGCACAGGTCACAAGCCAGAATGATTCATTAGCTGGTACGAAGACAGCTTCAACTTGATTAACGGAGCATTTGGAGTCAAAGATGACTGCAGGACTCCAAGTCTGGGCTCCGGCAATGCAGAATTACAGCACAGGAAAGCAGCCAGACAGGAAAATGAGGACGTCCTCGGAGCCCACCCAATGCTACATAGGTGCTGGGTTTACAGATCTCAATACTCAGCCAATTTTTGGCTGGCTGGGTGGAAAGGATATAACACAGGAAAAAAAGTGTTGATGATCTATGAGGGACCAACAGCTCCAAGCAGCAGCCATGGCACACACAGGAGACCGCTGATCACCTCCCTCCATGGCACTGGGCAAGGGAAGCACAGGGACACAAAACAACAGACGTCCCAAACTGGGTTCTCTTGGGACCCAGAAACAATATGGGCAGGGACGGAAACTAGAGGGAAGGCTGGGGAGGAAAACAGCACCCTCTAAACCCAAAAGTTAAAAAAGAAAGAATAAAAAAAAAAAAAAAAACAACTAAAAAAAACACCAGGCATTAAGATAAAGTCAGATTGAGAGCACAGCAGCGCTGCACCAGGAGGCACACGTTTCCAGTTACTGGAACAAAACCTCATGGTCAGTAAGAATTAAACACAAGATCCAACAGTGACTAGAAGGGAAAAAATCCTGGAGAGCAGACACATGTGGGTTATTACACAGCCTGGCAAGGTCAATCTCGGTGCTAAAAACAGACAAAAATAAAAAAAGCTGTCAAACATTTTTAAAGGGACACTGTCCCACACTGGCTGCTTTGACACTGCCTGTGAATGGTCCTTATTTTTTATCTACTTATTTTGTAACTAAGTAGGCTACTCCTGTTCCAACCAGAGGATACAACAAAACTCTTATTGATGGTGCAAACTGCTACAAATTCAGCTTTAGGAGAAAGTGGGGTAGTCTCTTTTAGCTTCACAAAGCAATAAAATTTAACTCTTACTCTTCCTTGTTTTGCAGCAATGATTCCTCCCCTGGTGCTTCCGAATAGATCAGACCAGAACTGCAATTGGGAATGGCTGTGCTCTACACCAACGACAAAGCGCCCTGTCACACCAATACATAATTGAAAACGCTGACGCAGTGACAACTGCTATCAGCACAATTCTGATAATTATGTTAGTTTGCTCCTGCTGCAGGAACCGGTGGGGGTGGGGAACAGGCACTGTGATTTAGGAGCTACCTAGAGAGAAGTTATGTGGGATTTTGTTTACATTTCTTGGCACATCTTCCGCATTTCAAAGAACAAAATACCCACCTCCTCAATTCCCAGGGGCGACGCTTACCACCCCCCTTTTTATAAAGCCTCAAAGGCGAGTCAAAGTTTGAGAAGAAATCCAAATTTTATCTCTTTGATAAGGCACGCTTGAAGTTTGAGATGTGTGGTGCTAAAACTCCTTTCAAGAGCCATAAACAGATGAGACTCAACACAATCCAGTGGTGAATGAAAGGCTTCCATAGCAAGTGCCACATATGAAAATGTTTTTGTTACCCCCATACACTTCTGCTGTAATGAAATAGGCTGTCCCCAGAGAAAGGAAGACATTAACAGCACTTAAACAATCCCAGCGTTGCCCAGGCAAACACATGATGTCGAGAAAGACCAGATGGCTACAACCTCCTAAGGACCCCACCAGCCTCCTCCCAGGGAGGCTGGGGAAGGTGCAGAGGAGAACAGCAGTGGCTCAAGAGCGTGGGGCAAGTGAGGAAGGGGAGCTTTAAAATGCTACTGGAGATAAGGTCACCTCCAGGAAAAAATACATCATTGCCACAGAATCATTGGGGGTACACCACACCCAACAACAGCATCCCCGTTTAGCATTTAAAAGGCAGTCACCAACTAAACCCAACAAGTATTAGTTACCTTAAACCAACTGGCTAAAAAATAATAAAAATAAACATTTATCTTGCCCTCTTCACACAAGGCCAAACAAAATTGTCCATCTGCTCAGCACCTCACATTGTCTCCAATTTCAAACATGTTAACACTAAACTTAAGTAGGAACTAACCAGAAGATGTAGAACCTTCCTGCTCCACGGCCCCTCTGAACAGCAATCTCAGCGGCACTGCTCCACAGCCTGCCAGCGCTCTCCTGCTGCTGCAGCAACACTGGCATGTGCTAGGAGCTGCACAAACACACAAGAGAACACCAGGCCACAGTCCTCTTTTCCCCAAGGGAGATGTCCTCCTCCATTCAGGCTCCATGGAGCACAACCGACAAGTCATGTAATAGCATCATCTACGGCAAAAGAGCTGTTATCAATTGGGCTGGTTAAAATGAGTTAGAGAGGTCACTCTGACCCACGAGACAAAAAACAACATACCTTGCACAAGGGCAGAGAGGGGAAAATGGGATAATGGGACACTTACAGAAGCCTTACCAAGATCAAAATGGCATTCAGCTAGGGCAATGGGGACAGAAATGCATAAGGAAGAGGCAAAGAGTGCAGACAAACAGAGAAGAAGGTAAGGGGAAGAGAGTTAAAGGCATGACTTAGGCACGAAATATCCAAAGTAGCTTTACTTTGAATAGCTAACAATCACTTGGTCAGAAAATTATTGCATCAAGTTAAGCCAGGAGAGCCTGAACTCAGGAGCACACGACACACAATGAAAAAGGAGAGTCGGCGTCAGTTCAGAAGTCACCGCAAGTGTCTGAGCAAACTACAGCTGCAGATTATCAGCTTCGATAATAGTATAGTTTGACTACATTATGACTTGACAATCTGCATCTGGAGAAGTCGTGCCTATTGCAAGGCCACTGGCAAGTAAAATCAGAAGGGCCAGCCCAGCATGTCGGGGCCGGTCACGGTGGCTTCCTGGGCACCCAGGGGTGACAGCATCTTCCTGCAAGAAAGCTCATCCCTGCTCTGTTTCTCCCTCCAAACTCACTGCCTTCTGCTGCAGTTTGGCCAATTTATGCAGGAACGCAAGAGATGACAAGGAGCTGGGATCTCTCGGATGAAGCTATGCAAATTACGAGACTGGTAAAGAAGAGAAGGAAATGAGAGGGTGAGCCAGTCTTGCAGCATGCAGCCCCTGCCCAGCAAGCTCCACCGGAGGATTTGAAAGAGTGAGGTAGGAAACAACTTCTGGAAAACCACCTATGGACTAGAAAAGGGCAACTGCTGAAAAATAACCCTCTCTGACTTCACAGAGAACAAAGATCCAGATACTACACTCCCAAATGAAAAACAAGATAGGACCTAGAGCTAAATTTTCTTTGGGTTCCCCCTGCCTGGACCCAAAAAGGGAGTAACTGCCACGAAAAATCCTTCTGTCAGCACCAGAACTCGCTCATCTCTAATGCTGACAGTGCAGGAACGTGAGTGCCCACAGTGCGGCAACCTCAACCACCCATTCTGATATGATAAAGACTTATAAAGGATGGATAAAAATAGTGGCAATGACAGTTTGGGGACCAAACCCAGAGCTCTGTTGTGACAGACTCGTGAGCCAGAGGGATGCAGGATACTGGGCTGGGGCAGCAGCAGCTCCTACCTCCCCACCATGGTGCAGGCACAGGGACTATTTGTTCCTCAGCTAAACCCAGCCTAACCCAAACCAACAGAGCCAGCAAGCACTAAATTCGGTCATTTTCCTCTCAGTCTCTTCTCTCAATTTCAGCTCTGACTCCTCTATCTTTTATTTCTTTTTCTAAAGACACATTTAGAGATGAAACCATTCATAACTGCCTATCCACAGACAGTTTGTGGCAGCATAATTGACAATGAGTCTGCTGCAAAAATGAAAATGCTGTTTTAATAACCTTGGCCTAAAATACATTCTGTTGTATGCCTCAAAGGGTTTCAATAAAAAGTCAACCTGTAGAGACATATTTTCTTGGCTTAAACAACAATCCAAAGCATATAAATGTAGTCCAACTATAATGACATATTTATAGGCCAATAAAGCTTACACTGCAGCTTTCATACTTCACTTAAAGGAAGTCTGTAAGAAGCAGTGTTATATAAAATAATTTGAATTTTTTTCGAACTATAGCCCAAGGAATACAAATATGCAACTTTGCCATATTTAACTGATAGTGTTTACATTGCTTAGTTGCTAAAAATTTTGTAAAACTAAATAATTCCTCATTTGGTGACTTCCCACTGGTTTACCAAATATGGATATACTCGTCCATTTATTACAGAGAAAAATCCCCTAAATAATTCTAAAGACAAAAATAAATAACTAGCGGCCTTAGTAGTGAATGATTTAATCAGACCAATTCTTCTGGAAAAACAGGTTCTCATGTTCATTATGAATAATACATTCCTAAGCAACTCTATTTTTATATGCTGCATTGTTGTTATTCTTTATTTTTCTCAACATTTGAAAGAAATATTCAGAAAGCTATAAATAGTCCTAAGACATAAACTGCTAGCATTCAATATTGACGCATTTGTAGAAAGGGACAGAATGTATAACATAAATACCTGAACAGGCAGAAAGAAATAATTCTTAAAAATCATTTTTCAGGCTGAAATCTTGAAGCTCACACACAAAAAATGCAATTGCTAGATCTTTTATTTAATACAGTCCTAAGGAAAAGTTCTGCATAATTCACTAGTGATAAAAACAATGGCATTTTACAGAAAAACAATAAAAATCCAACAGTTTCTGCAGAAAAGAAAGGCAAAGAGAAAAGAAAAAACAAGGAAAAAAGAGACAAGAGGGAAAAAAGAGAGAGCAAAAAAGGAGACAGCACTACCAAATTTGAATTAGGGTCAACTTTTAATTATAGGTACATGGTTTCTCCAGATTGTGGATTAATCAGGTGTCGCCTTAGTTTTGACTGAGTGCCACAGAGCTTATGGTACAGGGTATATACACTGCTCACACGAGGCCTCACTTTGCCCAATTATTGTCTAAAGCTGCCCTGCTCCCAACACCAACGTGTTCAACTAAGTGTGTTTGCACAGTGCCACTTTCGTGGCTCTGTATCAGCCACGCTTTCATTTCATCCCCGCTATTTCACCCTTCACCACTCCTGGATACTGTGTGAAAACTGATTTCGTTTCTTCTGTAAAGTCTTTATGAGCTCTTTGGTGGGGATATAATTTCCTATTACCTTCTACAGCTTGTTTCAAAAAACATCTAGTAGGAAAAATTTCTGAATCTACTCCCTTTTACGGGATTTTTCTGTAATGGAAACATGTCATTTCATAGGAAAAAAAGGGGTCCAGGAGATCACCTTGTTTATCTAGGCCTTTTCAACACCTGGTCCAGCAACTTCCTCATCTACAGCCAGGGTTAAACACGGGTTTCACTAGTAGACTCATGAATTCCCTTCAGATGCAAGTTTTGTACAAAGCAGTCTGCCCCAACACAGCCACCCTCCTCTGCCCCATGGGGAAGCCCTCCATGAAACATCCCCATGGGCACAGCACTGAGTACCTGACTAGGAGAATGGTGTTGCAGCAGTGGGAAGTGATGGATGTACAGACCATCAGCCCAATTTGGACTAATTACCCTTGCTAATATAGCTGTGCTGATGCTCTCACCTGAGGGACCTGTGCATGACAGTGCACTGTGCTCCCTCCCTTCACAGTTTACAATCCTGTTTTAAGAGAAAAAATACCGCATCCCATTGGGCTGGAGACCAACTGCCGTAGTTACTGCTAGTAAATCTTTGATCGCTGTGGTTTAACATTGCTTTGTTGGCAAGATGCTGAGTATTGGAAAAAGTCTTTGGGCACACATCGTAACAGGCAGTAAACCTGCCATTTTGACAGCAAAGACGACACAACACAGGCAGCTCAAGTCTCTGTGCCTTGGACACTGCAACGTTGCAACATTGCCTTTGTCTGCAGATGGGGAGACGGCAATTCCCAGAGCACAATGTCAACCTTGACTAACCACTCAGAGAAGTAAATCTTCACCTCGTGGGTTTTAAACCTACATCCCACAGCTAAGCCAACCAACAGACCTCACAGGCTGCGTAGAGGACACAACCAAATAGGGGCTGCTTCACAAGCAACAAGGATTGCTGTTCTGAGTCTCTCTCAGCCCTGGGAGGAAAAATATGCTTAAATTCTTGGGTCTTTCAAGTAGTGAAAAGTCATCTTACTACTAGATTTAAGAAATTTCCTTGACTGCCTTTCAAAGGCTGGATCAATTGTTTGTATCAACGTGCCTAATCAGCTATAGGTCTTCTTGAACTTTTAGTTTCACTCCCGCCAACTAGTCATGATGAAGAAAAAAACCAACCATAATCAAACATTAGTCAAAATACCCTCCCTTACCAAAAAAAAAAAAGACCCAACAATAAAGCCAGATCCACCAACCGAAAATGGGTAACATCAGAATGTGGGTTATCAAAATTATACCATATAGTTTGCATTCCTTAAGCGTTTTCAGTATAACCCCTACTTTCAAAGGCTTAACATGCAACTATAGGCTTTAGGCTTAAAGATAATTTTCTTTGGCTCCTAGGGTAGATAATAGCAATTTCATAACTTACCACAAGGGTTTTTTTGTTTGTTAAAAACAAAAACAAGAAAACACTAACACACAAAAGTTCTGTCTGAAAAACATTAAGATTCTTTTGACACAACAAACAAATGCAAATAAATGTAGCGAGTAAAGAAGATGCCAGGGCAAAAGCAGAGAAAATTACTGCATGTAATTATGAACGAGAAGAAACCACATAGAAAAGCAAAGGAAAAGAAAAAGAATTGCACGGGCTATTTTTTCCCCCTGGAAATGTAATGAAAAATACGATCAACTTCCAATTTTACTTCAGACTTACAACCTACATATCTAATGAAACACAAGATTGATAAAATCATTCACCATTTGATAGGATCAGAAAAATGAGATGCAAAAGACAAATCCTCCAAGACAGATCTTCAGCTTAGGGTAATTTGGCTTTGATGCCAACACAGTCGTGCCACTATAAAACCAAACTTGGCCCTGCATCTCCTGTTCACGTAGAAACAAAAGCATTTCCTCACATGTATCAGCGTCAGCTTTTGTTATCTTTCTACCCATAATGGCCTAATCTGTTCTTCAAACTTGGAACTTTTGTTAAAGCTTTGGTACAACAGAGAAAAGTCCCTGGAATGCATTTCAAAGTGCTGTCTCTGACGGCTAATACCAGAAGCAGGCATGTTTACCTACAGGAGACCTATCTCCTTTGGACCTTGGGCCCCCACCACTGCTTTGAAAGGTGCAACGGTCTGCACACCAAAGCAGCCCCAGAGCCACAAGCCTATCTGCAACCATCCAAAGTAGCAGAGGTACCACTTCCCTCCCTAAAAATGGACCAGGAAAGCAAGCAGAGATGAATCTTGGCAGAGGCCTATGCTATATAGCAACATAAGTCTCAACAGGAAATGCTACAGAAGGTTTTGGAAGAGACATCTCCCTACCAAACAAGACACAAAGCTGACTGTCTGGAGACAGGACAAGCAGCAGAACCAGGTGACACTGCTGCATTTCCAGAAGATGAGAAGTGGGAAGTGAAAGAACTTTGCTCTCCCCTGCCCATTGGAAGATGCCTTGGAAAGGTGCATCAGGCTCCTCTTCCCATGGTGCACAGCTCTGACCTGATCCCCAGGCCTGCAGAGCCCCAGGGAAAGCCCTTGACAACCACTTGTGCATGCACTTCCAGGGTTTGAGCCTAGTGCTTGGGGGCTTGTCTACAGAGCAGACAGGTACCACAGAGTTGCCCCACGCTAGTCTCAAAGGAGTCTGCAATGAGCTCACCACCACCACCCATCCCACTCAGGTATCTCATCACCACACCTCCGCCTGGAGCACAGAGGCATACCTTGGGAATCAGCAATGGCTTGGCAGGATCAAGCTCATCCACCTTTGAATGATGCTCACCCACAGGCCCCTCCCCACAGGAGAAAGTAAAGGATACTCACCAAGGTCAGCCTTTTCCTTCAGGATGTCTTTGAAGTTCAAACCGCTGTTGAGCGTGGATTGTCTGTATCTCATCAAGGCCTCCTTCTGCCCATTCTTCCCCACATCCATGGGCTTGACCGGCTCAGCCCGGAAACCACACTTCCACTTGGAGAAATCGGACTGTGCCCATTTTGCCAAGTCCTCAAGCTTCACAGTGACTTTCTCTGAGACAGCGATAACTTCATCCTGCAAGAAATGGTCAAACGAGAATGCAACACGTCATGCCAGGCTCCATGATGACTAACACACCCACAATGCTGCCCCCCGACCAAGCCTGCCTGAAAAGCCTACTTGCTGTTGGCAGATTAATTTTTCTGTAATACAGAAAAGCTAGTACATTATCTATTCCTCCTGCCACCTAAGTGGAAATATTAGTTGTTTACTCAAAACAAATACATGGGATCTAAAGACAATTTCTAGGACCGGGGCAATGATCCTAAAAGGCATTTGAAACACAGGTTGCCAAATCACATTCTGTATAACCCAAAGCCTTGAGGGAAAGTTTGTTTTTTAGGTGCAATTAGCTGCAAATGTAAAAATTCATGGCTGGATGACTAATGGTTATAGCTAGTCCTGAAATAAATGGACTAAGTAAATCTCAGATTCTTGGAACTCTGACTCACCAGAAAATTCCTGTGTTTATGGTACATTTTCCCTTGGCTTATACACAAATATTGAATTTAACTTTTGTCCTAAAAATTAAATAAAACTGTGATGTAATCCCAAAAGAAATACTACATAAATGTTATGTGCTTCCCACCAAAAGAAACTTGCACATTCTCATGTTTCTTAAAACCTTTTTCAAGATCAGAACTGTAATTTTTTTCCCTTCTTAAACATACAATCTAAGAAAAGCACTTAAACTTAGCTTAGCCTCCAGAACATATACTTGAATTAAACAGCTCTAATTGCTGAATTTTATCCTTCCAGGAAACAATCAACTCCTCTCAGTCATGATGAATAAGCAGAATGTTTTATAGCTGACTGCAGTGAGCAAGGGCTCAAGAAAGCCTCAAAAAATAAACAAACAAACATACACACATATCCAGCAAGATACACTCCAGATTTTTTAGTTAAACAGCAGAAATAATTTATTTTGCAACAAGAGCTGGCTGCATACCGCACCTTGCACACCGCACATTTCTAGTGCTAAATAAGGTTACAGGTTCTTGAAATAAATAAACCAGAATCCAATTTTTCTCTCAAATAAACACAAGTATTTGTGGAAGGGAAAGAAATTCTTTGAGATATTAAACAAAGAGAAAAGCACAATTGCTTCTCTCTGTGTGGTTTTTTTTTTTCCCCCTGAACACATTCCTCAGGAAATAAAATACTGCTTGATAGGAAAAAAAAAAAAAAGAAAGAAAGAAAAAAAAAAAGCTTTATTGTGGTAAGTTACACACAATACAAAACTTGAAGTATCTCTGGTAAAAAAGCAGATCTGATATTCCATTCTCCCTTATATAATACGAAATCATTTTATAACCAGGAACCTTCATTACACTTAGCACAATAACAAATATTTGGTCAGAAACAAATGGCATGCTTATATGCTAAGCAAGCTTGTAATAAAATCTTTTCCTTTATCACTGCACAGCCTAAGAGCTTCCACCCAACAACAAACAATAACAGTGATGTTTTAAAGCTCTGTTTATGACAAACGTCAATACTTTGTAAACAAGCATTGGATACTACAAAGTACAATTTCAATGGATGGTTTCACCCAATTTCATTACACCATCCACTTGAAATAAAGCTGTAGTTGCTATGCATTTTATAGCTATTACATGGTGATTATTAAATGTCAAGATGGAAAAAAATATAAAATATAAATATCAGCCTGCCTGCAGACTGTCTCAGTAGCTTCTGGGTGAAGTCCTCTAATTTTAGGATGCTGACTACCATCACTTGCTACTACAGAATTTTTAATATTCAACACTAGAGAAATCTATTTAGCAGCAGTTTTAATAAAAACCTGACTTGGAGATCAGACATGTTTTTAGTTAAAATATTATTTTCCAAATAGCTCTCATGATCAAATGATTATGATTTCAATTACCAGTTTCTTCATATCCTTTCCAAGAACTGGTATGACTAATTTTGGCTGGCATACAAAGTAAGCTGAGCAGACAATTTATTAACCAAAAGAAAAGTACAATCACTATTACATCATCAATGAATAAACTTGTTTTCGAGAATACAACCTTCACACACACGCACATGATGTGTACACAGAGAAAAAAGAAAAGAAAAAAAAGGAAGAAAAAAAAGAAAAAGGAAAAGAAACCCTACTGTAATAGGAGTGGAATGATGTCAGTGAACTTGCTGCTAGGACGAGCCTTGCGATGGCGGAACCTGCCTGTGGCTGCCAGGCCGAGAGGGCCCCTCTCCCACCTGCAGCCCCACCGTTATCCGCCCCACCAAAAGCAAGAGCTGCTCCTAACATTAAAGACACTGCCATGGGGTTATCCTAAAGGCACAATTTTTTTAGCCAGAATAGGGAAAAATTACCCTATATATTTCATGGCCTACCTCGGGTCACCCTGCCCTACACACACCGGGTAGGCCTGCTCTCTCACCACTCCTTTTTGTTGAACTCTTGCTCATTTTCGGCCCAATTCAGAGACAGCTGGCCACATCCTCTCCAACTCCTCACACACCACAGCCGCCACAGGTGGGACCACGGTCCTCCTCCGAGCGCCGCTGCTGTCCCTGATCCTGCCAGCAAGGTGATGTTTTCCCCCCAGTAGCTTCAACCCTTTCTTCCTGAGGTGCCTGAGCCACAGGGCAGCTTCCAGAGAGGCGATCTTTCCCACACCTCGGCTAACACAAGAGTTCACCTGCCCCAACGCCACCCAAACAGAAGCCACCCAACTACACCATCAGCCTTGGGATTTCAGCGCACCTTGCCAAGATTTCACACGTCCCTGAGCAACTTTCCCAAGTTGTCTTTGTTTTTTGAGCAGCAGGTGACAAAAAGGAGGTCCCTCTCCTTTATTTTGTTAAGCATAAACCATCTTGCAGCCCTGCACCCCAACAAAAGTTGGCTCCTCCTCCAGCCGGAGGAGCCCCCATAGCCATTCGGCATCAACCACTGCGCACCTCCTGCCGCAGCCCTTCTAGAGAAACCCTTTCAATAAGATGACAAAGGAATACAGATGTTGAATAAATAAAAACCAGGTACACGGTGACATATGACTAACAAACCTTTAGAAGATTAAAGAAATCTGCTGTATAACCTTCATGTCATTCATAATTATATCTCTGTGTAAACATGAAAAACCACCCACGTTGCATACAGCGCATATATCTATCTATACAAAAATCAACTCATCGTGTATTAGCTATGCTCTGAAGTGATATGTTTATGAGGTCTCCATTACATGGTTAAGTCTTTAATTGCAATTTTTTCCTGCTACAGCAAGATGAGGTTTGCAGAAGGAAACGGCCAGTGCCGATTTCAGCTCTGCTCAGGAATGGGATTTATCTTGGACATGTCTTTTTGGGAGCTGATGGACCAATGGCAGCCCTTTTCCCAGCCACAAAGTTGTCTAAATTGTGAAGTAGGTACTGACTATAAAAAGAGGCACTTTTTCCTCTGTTTCTATAAAAGCAGGTATCTAGTCAGCCTATAATTTTAGTACATCTTACAAGGCTCCTGAGCAAAATACGATACTTTCACCTACCGAGTAAGAAATGAGAAGATGGATAAGAAAGATGGTAATACAAACCCTTCTCATCTCTCTCTTCTTTTTTGAAGAGCGTATCAGATTTGCATGTTCAGAGAAGTCGTCCAGGGAGAAGGGGACAGTATCTTTTTGAGAGCTGTTACGCTTAAATATTATGTCACTGTTGTCTAAGCAACCATCACAGTCTCCTGAAAGCACAGAATGCTATATTGCCTGACTCAGCAGATGGTTGAAATACTTACATTCAGGGAAAGAGGTCAGGTAGTTAGAATAGTTTAAAGCAGATAATTATTTTTTAGAAGAAATATTAACTCTTACAAGGCAGAGAGTCACAGGGCAGCACAGGAAGGTCGTACATCTTGGTTGCACACCCGCATACAGTATGTCACAAGGCCTCACTCATTGCCCATAACTAGGAAAGATTTATATTTTAGAGACGCTGAGGCAGCCTTAAAAGAATTACGGCAACTGAGATATCTCAAAATTTTGACGTGCTGAGACTGTTTTCACTCCAGTGCTTCCAGAGGTCATTTAAGGAATTCTGGAGGGCACGAGTGAGTCGAACACCTGCTTGGCTGTCTCCTAACATCAAATATGTGGCCTAGAGAGAAACAGGAGACGTACTGTAAAAACTCTTGCCGATAATTACAGAAGACACCGTGTGTCATTTATCTGATCAGTACGATTTGCATTAGAAAACATCTTCAAGCCTTTTTACTGAAACCTTTAGCACAGAAGATAGCTGGGGATGCATATTTTACAACCCAGTACATTGCTGATGAAAACACATTCATCCGCAGGAGCAAGAAATACAGTGCGACTCTTACAGACTGCATTCACCAAGGATAATAGAACTGCATATTTCATTTGGGCATAAAAGCCTCTTTTATTCTGGGCTTCTTTTACGTCCCATGTATTTTTTAGGCTTTTTTGTGATTTAGGTGAAAAGGACCTTCCCATACCTTGCCCAACAACGTAGTTCTCGCCCCACGAATGCAGTTCCCTGCTCTAGATTCCTCTAAGGAGCAGATGGTTGTGTTGCAGATACGGAGAAAGGAAGGAGGGGGCTTATTTCCAATAAGGACCTCTCCCATAGAAATGCATCTACCTGGGTGTTTGAGGAGAGTAGTGTCACCCTTACTTGACAGTAGTCAACCCAAGAGGCCCTGTTAGCAGAATCTGTAGTCCAGAGTTCTCTGTCACACAGATGCTACCAGGGCTTTGGGACAGCAGCAGAATCATCAATTCAGCAGCATCATCTCAATTCAGCCCTAACTCACCTGAACCTGAGTCTCCAGAGTCATCTCATACAAGCACCACTTCACCCAAGATTTCTTCCAGAGACAATATTCAGCCCTAAAGGGGCAGAGAATATTTGTACAGGACTCCTTTGCTCTCAAAGGCTTTCTCCAAAGTAAGAAGATCCCATATCCCTGCTGCCTACTGTGGACTGGGAGTATACATGTTGTTTTTTTTCAGACTGCAGGATCACACACTAGCTAAAAAACTGCAACTGCATCACAGAAAAGGTCTGGCTCTGGGAAGTGCCCTGTTCAGCCTCCCTGCAAGGCACATGAAGGGCACTCCCTCATTACATCTCGCTTTTCCAGTGCAACCTTTCTAAGCAGACTGCAGACCTGGGGATCCAGGACACACCTCAGCCAGGCTGGAACTGCTGCTCCTGTTCTGCAGCTCGAATAACCAAGTGACAGGGAAGCCTCACAAGAGGTTCCAGTGCTTGGCACAGGCAAGGGCAGCTTTCTTTTCTCTGCCCTAAGTGCCCCATTTGGTACCATCTCCTCGTGCACCCCCTAGCCCAGGGCAGAGGGAGGTGTCCCAAGGGATGCTGCAGTGGAGCTGGCCACTGAGGCCTGGGCCTGACACGCTCCCCAGAGATGCCAGTGTGCAGGGACCTACAGAGACTACTGCTCTTGAGAATGGAAACACACATAGCCCAGGATTTTAGCTGGCATAGGGGAAAATTTTAAGAGAGGCCAAGGCAAAACCTTTCATCTGTTAATCCTTCACTAATTACTTTAAAGGGCTATAATGATCTTGTTAAATTTAGGTGACAGGTATTTCCCCAGCCTATCGTGCTGTTTTCCCAGCCTAAGCACAGCATCGCAGAGCTGTTTGAAACTCATGCCGATGGCAAACGCTATGTCTTGACATGTTCATCCAATCTGCTGGGGTCCAAAAACCCCAAAGAAGAGACAGAGATAAAGAACACGGGTGAAGGACATTAAGTCCTACGGTATTTGCTACCCCTTGTATTAGTATGCAGCTTTTTTGGTGTGACTCAGTATTTCCAAAGCAAGACACGCAAAATGTCCAAGGGCAGGGCAGCACCACGTTTTTGCAGGATGCCTTGTGGGATCTGCACATCTGGGCCAGAAGTGGGATGGAGATGGGAGCACACATAGGGACGGCTGAGATGCAGCTGGACTTGACAATTCTACTGTGAGCCTCCTCCTCCTTCTGGGGTGGTTTTTTCCTCCCTCCTCCTGCTCCCGAGCAGAGGTTCAAATTGAATTTATATCTGTCATTGCAGATAGACGTTCTGACCAAAGAGAAAATAGGCTTCAGTCAAAATGTTTTCCCGTCAGATAGCTCGCAGATCTTGAAGAGTTGTTTTAGTTTAGGCAACCTGACAAGCAATTCATTCCTAATTTTGCCTACTACAGTTACAGTACGAAAAGCTTTCCTCGTAGATTACATAATTATATTTTTCTTAACAAGGAGTACATTGCATTAGCAGGTTTAAATTATGCAAGCTTATTCTTTTGTCTTTTGTTATATTGTGTTCTATTGTGCTGGTAAAACAATATGTGCTTTAATTAGCAAATATCTGTAAATAATTTACTTGCTTTTCATACAGCAGAACAATGGAGCCAATTTTCACATACATCCACTGAGCATGTCTAGGGGGGTTCTTGCCAGAACCTTCCATTGTTCAGTATCTGTATCAATCTGCCCATCATTAGCAGCTAACATTAAACAACCCAGGAAGAAATTAAAGTTTTGGCCCCCGGGAGCGGCCCCAAGCCCCCCAGACCCAAGGCTAAGCTCTGCAAAGAAAGATTAAAATATCCAGAAAATGAAAACAAACTCTTTTATTATCTATAACCCTGGCACCTTCGCATAGAAACATGGCCGCCTGCCAGGCATTAAGGTCATTGGATTAATGCCATAAAATGCCGATGTTCATCTGACCTTCTGACTGCATTTTAGCTACAAAATAAAAAGCTCAACTTGATACGACTCTATGAATCACGCCAGCGTCTACTCTCCGCAGGGTTAACGCTGGGTGTGAACCCACACTGCACATGCACAAACACACATACACACACACAAAGAAAAAAGCTCTTAAATCAAGAGTGGATGACTGTTCGGAGACTTAAGGCATTGTTATTTTGAATGCGAATGAAAGGGCCAGAACAAGCATTGCAAGAATATTTCAATTATGTATTTCCCAGAACTACATCTCTGAGCAACTAATGCAAATACTGCTCCCACAGCAGTAGAACTTCTTCCTGAATAAAAGCATATAAGAGCTTGAATCAGAACATACTTTCTATATCATTCGCATGTTGTTTGAATATTATTAAAAATGCAAAATCTATGTATGCGTTACTCTCCTGAGCAATACAGTAATTATGATTAAGGGACAAGCAGCACAAAAAGAGCCAATTTATCTTACTTGTGCTTAGGAATACTATTGTGTAACTAAGCAACTAAAGACAAAATATAGTCTAATTAATTCACTCCTATGCTTATTTAAAAGACACAATTAGAACATTTTTATTTTCCAGCCTGCACAGTATCTCAACATGCTTGAGGGTGTACCATGTGAGGCCTATTATTCTCCAAAGACAAGAGTTTAATGTTTAGTGCCACTGATCAGACTGGGAACAGAAACTCTAGAGAGCAGTGGGTGTATTTTACAGTCTGAATGCACTGGGAAGCGGAGGGAAATGGGGGAGAAGAAAAAATTAAAAAAAAAGGTATAAAAAAAAGGGAATCTGCCTTAAGTGACCACATACACCAGATTGCTGGCTAATGGCTAGCAACATGTGGCTTCTCTGAGTAATATCACTGCCCTCTCCTTCCTTTGCCAGCATATGCTACTGGTGGTGAGAGAGATAAAAATACACAGAGTGGATACGCAATTACCAAAACCATGACATTTTATGACAAATGCCATTTCTCTAACACTGCTATTACAGTGCGCCTGATTTCCAAAGCTGAATTAATTTAAGCAAGTGTACATTGGAGATTGATGCTATTAGCATGATTTTTAAAGCACCCTTTAATAATCATAATCTGCATGTTTGAAACGTGTTGTCATTACCAGTGTTGACAGATACAAGCATAAGGCACACACCGTGGAGACTAAAACAGGGTCGTTCTCATTTCAAGTAAGAGCGTACAGATTCCTGTGTCTCTCAAAAAAAAAAAATAAANTCTCTCCTCTCCTCTGTATGAGCAACGCTTACTCATGTAAATTACTTGCATGAGTAAGGATTATTTGCAAGGCGAAAAGCATTGCATCAGATCCCCAGTTTGGGAGAAGAGATGAAATCAACATGAGTTCGTAGTAAACTCGGCTGCTGCTGAATGAACCAAAGGCAGAGCCCCACCGACAGGGCCAGCCTCAGCAGAAACGGCGTTCACCACCAGACAGGGCAGTGCAGGGGATGTCACACCAGGCAAAACAAACCAGTCGCTTGTTTGGGGTTTTTTAGGAATTGCACACATCACACCGAACACCATCCCCAGACTTAACAAGCGCCAGCTTGTGATATGTTTTTAAGGCCAGTCTAATTAATGCCAACACCTTTAAAAACATGAAAATACAAGACACTAACAAGCATTTTGCTCTAGAACTGCTTCTGCAAAGGTCAGTCGTTCCACAGCCCCCACACTACCCCTTGGAGCGGGGAGCAGTAAATGAGCTGCAGGACGATGCGGCCAGGACGCCGTGGGCTGCAGGGTTGGGCAGCTGAGCCCACCTCACGCCCCTGTGAGAGCTGTGGGTCCAGAGTGCTGCGTGAGGGGACNTTTCAAGGGGGGTGTCAATAAAGCACTAGTGCTGTAGGACACCACACTGGCTACCCTTAGGCACTGGGGTAGGACCTCCGCACACGGAGAGCCCCTCAGAAATGAACTGGGCTTTCGAGGGATGCTGTGAGCATCTGTCCCAAAATAAAGACAGAATAAACCTGCTGCATCCCTTAACTCCTTTCCGGAAGTTATCTCCTTGGCAATTATAAATTACATATATTTATAGAGTGATGTNAGGAATTGCACACATCACACCGAACACCATCCCCAGACTTAACAAGCGCCAGCTTGTGATATGTTTTTAAGGCCAGTCTAATTAATGCCAACACCTTTAAAAACATGAAAATACAAGGCACTAACAAGCATTTTGCTCTAGAACTGCTTCTGCAAAGGTCAGTCGTTCCACAGCCCCCACACTACCTCTTGGAGCGGGGAGCAGTAAATGAGCTGCAGGACGATGCGGCCAGGACGCCGTGGGCTGCAGGGTTGGGCAGCTGAGCCCACCTCACGCCCCTGTGAGAGCTGTGGGTCCAGAGTGCTGCGTGAGGGGACCAGGCAGGGGCTGTCTTCCAGCAGCCGGCCATCATCAACTTCTCACCATTAGGCACTGGAAAAGCTGGGGGACACTTTCCACACATGCCCCATGAAACAGTTTTGAGCGCAACAGTGTGCTCTTACAGCTTCTCCTCAGTCCTCCCAGGCAGCCTCCTCCAAGCCCCACATGAGGCACCTGCCGTCACAGAGGTCTTCCCCTCCCATGGGGAAGGTGACACGGGGGACCACACTGGCCCAGGAGAAGCCCAGAAAACCAGGGCGAGGTGGTAATTTCCTCTGGCAAAACAGAGAATAGACAGTGGCTCTCCCAGGAAGGGAGGACAAATACTTTTTCCTCACCAGAGGGAAGGGGGAGAAGGCTGCTCCCCACTCTCCCATCAGGACTGCACCCGCTGCAGCATCAGGCAAGGACAGCAAGGTCAGAGGTGGCACAGGGGCACCCAGGCCCCTGTTCTTTAAAAGCATTGACAAAGTTCTCAGTGAAGTTGAGCAAAACTCTTCTACCTCAGCTAACAGCATCTCCAAAGGTACCGTGGCTCTCAGAAAAAACTCCTCCACTGCTCCTGTGCAGCACGACCACCGGTGTGAGCCCGATGCTGGAGCTGGTCCCAGCCTCCCCACATGCGCTGCTCCAGGATGCAGTATGCATCAGGGCCAGGAGCGCTCGTACCTGCTGAGCATGACTGGCCCCATCCCACATTTGCTAGCCACTAGGTCACCCCCCGGGCCCCGAAAGCAACCTCCAGCTGGCTTCTGAGGAGGAAGGAGAACTTCTCCACCATGCCTACAGGGACACTGAGCCTTCAGGGGAGGGAAGGGTACCTCGGCCAAAGGACACCTGGGCTTGAACCTGTCTCTGGGTCTGGGTGCCAGCACGTGGGAACATCCGGCTTTAGCAGCAGTCAGGGTTATATTTAAGTCTGGATGATGAATTCAGCTAGCTATAAAAAGACTTAATATTTACACTTATCACTGATTAGCTCAAACATTTGGCAATCAGATAAAATACACCATCAGAAATTCCTAAGTAACAGAAGCATTACATACCCCTGCACTTCCCCTCCCTCCCTGCAGCCACTAGCTGAATATTGTCATACTGTCGACGCTGCTATTACAGCAAAGAAGCAGCGAGCAGCTCCTATTAATCACGCTGCTAGCGCAGGTAGCTGCTAGCAACGATGCCTAAATCTCCAGTGGGCTCAACCACAGGCCTGTGATTCCACCACTCACTCCCCTCACCAACAATTTTATTGACAGTGAGCACCCCTGCCTCGGACACCACACATTTGCAGTATGTGTTTAAGCACCAGTGATTTCAGACCCACTCCCCAAATGCAAGACAAGGTGCTCTGCCCCCTCAGCAGTCCCATGCCATGAATAAGGTCTACCCTGATAGCTATCACCCTCCTCTAACTCCGGAGTGGCATCTCCTCCTGCAGAAGGAGCCCAGCCTGGTGTTTGGAAGCCTCGCAACCCCAGAGGTGGCCCAGCCCGCTGCTTTGCTGACAGACACGAATGTCATTTACCTAAGGACCAGCAACGGCAGGGGGGTCAGGGGATGATGAAGAAGCTGGTTGCCCCCACCCAGCCAGCGCTTCGCAAAGCGCCAGCCAGCACCCAGCCTTTTGTCTGCTGTCCGCCTGCGTGTCCCCAAGCAGAACTCAGCTCCCTCCAAACTATTAAAAAATCGACAATAATAATAATATTAAAAAAAAAAAATCATTCCGATGTCTATAAACAAGTTAATGGAGTAAGTGAAAACAAAGTACATTTCTTAATGGGAGTGTTATGTTGCCCTCTCTAGGCCCTGGCTCTCAGTGCCGGTTTCTGTAGGCTCCCTGCCAGAGAAGTATCACTCAGAGCTGTTGCTGTTGCTGCTGCTGCTGCTACTCTGCTAATGAATGACTAACTTAGGCCAGAGGGGAAATGACATCACCGGGGTGTAAAACACAACTGCATTAGGAAACTTTTTACCTGCTTTACATTTGTCATAATTATTCTACACAATACGACCGGCATTTGCATAATTTCAAGGCGTGCCATTATCTTAATTGAAAATTGTTTTCATATGGTTGAATAATGCAGAATGACATCAGTTAAAGCCCCAATGAAATGCACAAGTATAATCACACGGCTAATTAGTAGCGGTGTTTGCATGTAAAAATAAATAAAATTGTGCATATTATTAGGAAGGTACACGCAGCTGAGAACTCTCGTACCGGAGCAGCGTTTTACTCGTGATGGTAGGATTAATTTTCTCTGATGTTCCTACCACAGTAACATGAGCTGATCATTAAGGCGTATTAAAATGATTTGTGTCCCTTTCCCCCCTCCCCCCCCCCCCCCTTCCAAATATCTTTCATTTTACACACACACACACACACACAAGACACACACAGGCACAGATTTAAATAGTCACCACGGGCAAATTCAGAGCATCCATTGCTCACTGTCATCTCCCTGATTCTTAGGAAAAGGCTCCCTTATCTCAGTGGCACGCACAGAAAATTAAAGTGAAGAGGTGGCAGCGAGCGAAGGTGGCTCCGAAACGCGTTTCGACTGCGTACGCATGTGTGCGGGTACACAGCAGCTACGTCGGCACCTATAGTCACGCGTGCCTCCCAAAACAGCCCCTGCGGGCAG
>VXBW01000177.1:13542-29010 GCA_013400375.1 Thinocorus orbignyianus
GATTCTGCCCCTCTGCTCCGCTCTGGGGAGACTCTCCCTCAGTGCTGCCTCCAGCTCTGGGGTCACCAACATCAGAAGGACATGGAGGTGTTGGAGGTGGGGCCAGAGGAGGCCACGGTTATGCTGGGAGAGCTAGAGCCCCTCTGCTGGGAGAGTTGGGTGGTTCAGCCTGGAGAAAAGGAGGGTCCAAAGTCCTCCCAGAGTCTTCTCTTCCAGGAGATCTGGGGAGGGGAGCCCTAGGATGAGGGGGAAGGGTTTGACCCTGAAAGAGGGGAGATGGAGCTGAGATGTGGGGAAGAACTTCTTTGGGGTGAGGGTGGGCAGACCCAGGTCTAGAGAAGCTGTGGCTGCCCCATCCCTGGAGGGGTTCAAGGCCAGGTTGGAGGGGGCTTGGAGCCACCTGGGGTGGTGGGAGGTGTCCCTGCCCAGGGCAGGGGGTGGGAATGAGATGATCTTGAAGGTCCTTCCCCACCCAAAGTGTTCTGATTCTACTGCAGTGTAGTGCTTTTGGGGTGAAGGGCTGGCTCGGAACTGGACTATGACCCTTTTGGGGAATTGTTGTGGGTTTAGGGCTGCTTTTCAGGCAGCTGATTGTGGCATCCTTAGGCTGATGGTGTAAGTGATGAGGGTTGCTTCCCTAAACACACACTCCTGTGCTCTCCTGCCAACAGCTTGTCCTTGTCCTACCTTCTCCCTTTCATGTGCACCTCATATCTCCCTTCCCAGGTCCCTGTAGCCTCCTTCTTGTTGCTCTGTGCTCCCAGGGCATTGCCTCCCCCTCTCTGGAGCTTCCCCTCTGTCCTGAGGTTGGTTCAGCTCCACCTGCAGCTCCTGGCACCATCCTTTTCCATGTCCTTGCTGTTCCTGGGCTTGGGAACAGCTTGTGGTGTCTGGGGCTGTCATCTGTCACCGCTTTCCCCACGAGTGCCTTAAGGCTGGCAGGAACTTCCCCCTGCTGGCAGATGATTGAATAAACTATTCTTTCCGTAGTTTATGAATAATTATTAGTAGTTCTTCTCAGACACGGGGTATTTGTTTATTCTGGGGTTTGGGTTTTGAAAAGAGCAAAGGGAATATTGTGCAATAATTATCTCCGGCTGGAGGAGGTGGCACCCACAGCCTTGGTTGTTCAAGTGGTTTGAATGGATTCTGTGTTAATGAAGGCTCAAACAAGTGTGGTTTGTGGTATTTGGTAAGAAGGGAGAGAAACTCTTGAAGTCTGTTGGGCAAAGAGCTGTCTCTGCCAGAAGGTAAAAGCTGCCCTGAAATCCTCACGGGAATAAACCCTGAGCACAGGCAGGAGCGAGATTTCCAGGAACCACCTTAGTGAGGACTGGAATGAGCTGTGTGAGCAGAGTGCGAGACAGAGAATAAATCACTGTTCTGAACCATCTGACTGTTCTTAAAAAGGGTCTTAGGGTGTGTTTGTCCCCGGTGACAGGATTGGCCTGGACCTGGAGAATCTTTTCTTTGTGCCCCTGTTTCATGGCTTATGTTCAACCAAAACACAGCTGTGTGGCATTCCTAGTCACTGTCTGTGTATTCCCAGCCTCTTATCTTCCCTTCCTCCTTCACTAAATCTCTTTTTTGTTGTTGTAGTTTGGTGGGTTGGTTTTTTTTACTGGAAGTCTGTTTCAAACTACTAAGACTGTGTTCCTGTAGGCGCTGTGGTGAGGACATGGCAGCTGGCACCGTGCAGAAGAGGAGCCGTAGCTCTCCCGGTTCCGATGGGTATGTTAACTTCTCCTGGTTTTAATTTCTAATAAAACCACTGCCATTTCTGCACAGAGAAGAAAAGAGAGGTTTAAAATCCTTCAGAGCTTTTAACATAAAGTGGAAAAACTATTCTTAGTATTGCAGACTGATCTGGGGTTGGAAGGGACCTCTGGAGATCATCTCCTCCAACCCCCACCCACAGCAGGGCCCACAGGAACGTGTCCAGGTGGGGTTGGAATGTCTCTGGAGAAGGAGCCTCCCCCACCTCTCTGGGCAGCCTCTGCCAGGGCTCTGCCACCCTCACAGCAAAGAAGTTCCTCCTCATGTTGAGATGGAACTTCTTCTGTTCCAGTTTGTGCCCGTTCCCTCTTGTCCTGTCCCTGGGCACCACTGGGAAAAGCCTGGCCCCATCCTCCTGACACCCCCCCTTGAAGGATTTCTGGGTGTTGATCAGATCCCCCTCAGCCTTCTCTTCTCCAGACTGAACAGCCCCAAGTCTCTCAGCCTTTCCTCACCAGAGAGATGCTCCAGGTTCCTCAGCATCTTTGTGTCCCTTTGATGTCCCCTCTCCAGCAGCTCCCTGTCCTTCTGGAACTGGGGAGCCAGGTTCCTCTCCCCTCAGCTCTCCAGCCTGTCCAGGTCTCGCTGTATTCAGTGTGTCCCAAGACACAGTGAGCATCAGGCCATAGTTATTATTCAGTGAATTGGAGAATTTTATGTTGTCTTGAGCATCTTGAGAGAATCCATCCAATATTTAGGGAAAATGAAGATAAAAATGATGTTCAATCCATACCCGAGCACAAGATCTGAACTGAGAGAAACCCACTATGCTGAGCTGATACTTTGAAGGGCCTTTTTTTTTATTCCTTTTATTAAAATGTCTTTTTTTGGCATCACATATATCAGGTGCTTACCTCTGTGTGTGACATTCCCACACGGACCTCACCTGAGGAAGTCACAAAACCAGCAGGAACCTAAAAACTGTTTAGAAATGTGATGAAATAAACCCCCTGATGTTTGAATTCCTTTGTGGCAAAGCCTCAGGCTTTCCCATTTGGGAAGAATTCGAGACAGTTCAGAAAAACCCAGATCTTCCCAAATCATCTGAATATTCCGGTGTTAACAGAAAAAGATGTTTGTTATTTGTTATGTAGGATTAAAAAATTAGATTATAGATTGTTTTCCCCTGTTCTAAATCTAGTGGAGGAGAAGCTGCTGGCCATGAACAGAGCTGGTGGCTGAGCTTCAAAACCCAAAGAATACATTATTTTTCATTCTTCTGTGACTCCACCAGCTGAATGGAACTTTCTCACGCTTCTCCTGCGCTTCCTTCACAAAAATATTTCAGGGGGAGGTTGGGGGAGACCGAGCATGAAGTTTGATTTGGGAATGAGAAGGACAAATTCCTGCGATAAGGGTGTAAACACTTGCCGGGGAGGCGCCTCGCTCCATCTGTGCCAGATCTGCCAGAGCCAAACCTGGCCTTTACATAACCCTCTCGTTTTGGGTGGTGGGTTCAGAGGCTGGTAGTGAGTTATTGATGAGCTTTGAGATCCTGAATTAGCTCTTGCAGGGAGGTTTTGGGGTGAACCTTTTTGGAAAACAGTGCCAAATATTGCAAGATTCCCCCCAGTTTGATCAGTCTCACACACGAGGGTGGGGGATGCAGGAGCTTTTCAGAGGCACAAATCTGAGGTGAAAAAGTTGGTCTGAAATAAACCAAACCCTGGGTTGTTTTGGTTTTTTCCCCCCTCCTTAATCCCAAATAATGCTGATCCCCTCAGCAGCATTCCAGGGGGCAGACTGCTGTTCCCAGCTGCTTTAACACAGTCAGGCCAGAACTGGATTTGCTGTTTAATTAAACCAGATTTACTATTTAAAAAATAAAGAATGTGAAGAATGGCAAGACATTGCCAATCTTAGGCCTTTTTAATCTCTGTATTTTGGTATTTGTTGCATATAATGGTACAGGCAACTAGTTTGAGTGAAAATTAGGTGTAATTAAGTAAAACAGTGATTGAAATCTTTCCAAAGTCCCCGTGATGTTTTACCCCCTTGTTATTTTTCCAGCTCATCCTTAGCCTTTGAGACTCCGGTGAAGAAACCCATGAGTGGCTTCGCCGAAGGCCTCTCTCTGCCCAAGAAACCCCGAAATAGCAGCTTTGCTTCCCAAATAAACTGGTCCTCGAGCTCCAGTGATGATGAGATGAGGGAAAACGGGGCCGCCACGAAGAAGCCGGCGCTGCCGAGGAGGCTGGATATCTCTCCTCTCCAGGCAGCCAGCACTCCCGCAGCCTCTGGGGGCTCCTTGGGGCCCTCCTCCCCCAAATCTGCCACCTCCTACCAGCCCATTGTGCCCGTGGGGTCTTTTTACAGCAAGGAAAAGTGGTATCTTACTCCTCTGGAGAGGAAAAAACTGGCTGAGAACAGGTTGTTGAGGGAGAGGAGCAGGGATGAGAACCTCCCGGCCACCAGCAGGACTGAGAAGATGAACTTGAGCAGGAACCCCAGCTGGAAGCCACCCAAACATGGGAAAACTCTCCCCAAAACCCTTAAGAAAGCCAAGGGAGACGTTCCACCAGGAAAACCCAGCGTGGAGAAGGAGAATGTGAATACCCTGGTTAAAAAGAAGATGGATTCGCCCTTCCGAGTCCTGAGCATGACGGTGAAGCCGGCCCTGAAGCTCCAGCTGGGAGCAGCGTTTTTCTCCGCCAGGAAGAAATCACACTCCAAAAAAACAGCTGGAGACTCTAAATCTCTGCAGGAAAACGCTCAGCCCCCACCACCAACGACTCCGAAGTCGAGTTCAGCTGATAAACCCCAAATCCTTGAGGAGGGCAGGGTGTTGAGGAGCATCACTGCGCCTCAGGAGAGGGGAAATGCCAACAGGGAGGACTCTAGGAGTGGTGGGAATCCAGAGAGAGGTTCAGCCAGGGATGGGAGAAGATCTCCAGGGAAAAACAGGAGCAAACTGAGTTCGATTGGTGCTTCCCAATCCACAGGGGACAGCGATGGAGGGAAAGAGGTGAGTGAAGGTGTCCCCAGGGCCAGGGAGGGGTTGAGGTGACACACACGGGGTGTCCTGGGCCAGCTGGAAGTGACACGTGGTGGTTGGTTGGATACAGGCTGGTTATTCAGATATTTTAGTGGAATTCTTTGCCTAGAAAGGCTTTCACAGGCTTATTCCTGACATTGTGCAGGTGTAAAACTGGGGTAAACCTCCAGGAAGGTCTTAGTATCCCTGTCTGTTGCTATTATATATAAATCTATATTATATATAGATATAAAAGTATATAAAATATATGTAGATGTATGAGTATTCCATTTATGATGGCTCAAAGGAAAGTTTTCCACATAAAGTTTTTGCAAAAGCCAGTAGATATCACGGGGGAAGGAAAAAAATATAAAGGGCAAAGCTGAAAAAGAAGATTTTAAGCATTTATTTTCTATTTTTTAATAAATATAACACAGGTCTGACCTCCCTGAGCTCTGTGGGAGGTCGGAGCCGGAGGAAGGAGGCGTTTCCATGTCAGTCAAGGCTGGTTTTGCTCAGCCAAATGCTCCTTGGCCACGGAAGTCATGGAGCAGAGAAAGCAAAACTATTTCTAGACTCGTCTTGATTTAGAGGCTTCTGCTGGGGCACAGTCAGTTGCTGGGATTCCAGTGCTTGGGAATTAGCTTTTTGGGGATGGTTTTCTCAGCAGGAGCGATGTGTGGAGCTTCCCTCCTCCAGGGGAGTGAGAAAAAGCCCCTTTTATTTTTTCGTTAACACACTGACAGTGAATTTTCTGAGCTGGTCTGTGTTTGAAGAACTTGAACCTTTCTGTGTGTCACTGAGGAGACAAAGGACATANCTGACCGTTCTGTGATTCTCTGATTTTTTTTCTGTCGCTCCCTTAGGGATGAACAACCCCCTGCTGATGGAAAACTGGTGTTTTGGGGTGGAATTTTAGCCACACATTAGATTCTTGCACGGATGTATTCCGCAGTGCTGGAATGCGTCAACTTATTCCTCTTAATGTTGTATTTTCTGGCATATTCCAGCATCTGAAAATTAGGAAAAGCCCCTGGAGCACTACTGTATTTTACAGTGGGCGTGGAAAGGAAGCAGTGAACAAGCTGGGAAGCTGGTTTGCACAGGGCTACTGTGTTTTATATTCCTTTTTTTTTGTTTTATTCAATAAAAGACAATTTATTTCCCCTCTGTTCATCTGGTTTAGGATCTCCCTTGGGTTCCAGCCTTGATTCTTGATAGGATTTTACAAGGCAGTGTTAATAGGACACAAATGTTTGGTTGTGTGATCTAATTTTGTGCATGCAGGGAAAAAAACCCAAAAAACACACCCCAAAACACCCAAATTTGAAAGCATTTGTGTGCTTTTTGTGTTGGCAAACTCCTTCCTGGAGGGTATCCCAAAATGGGGAGCGTTTGAAAAGGGAATTGAGCCAAACACAGACCGAATTTGGCCTTGATCTGCTCTCAGCTTCTGCTGCAGACAGTTCTTTACCTGGTGAGATGGGAAATAACACGCTGTCATATAGAAAAGGAGCAGGTTTTAAGGCAAAAATCAGTTTGGCAAACTTTGTTTCTTGTTTTTTAATAGAATGTGTGCGAGGGGCTTCCAAAAGCTGCGAAGACGCCGAATTGTAGAGAGAGAGAGAAGCAGAGTCCCCAAAACACTGAGGTGAGGAAATGATACAAACCTCAAGAGTTAAGATTCATTTAAAACACAATTAAAGACCCTTTTAAGGAGGCGTGAGGGGGTTGGGAGTGAAAGTCCACGGGTGCTGGCAAGGGCTGAACTGGGTCTGAGAGCGCTCAGAGATGAGAAATGGGGATATTTCTCCTTGAGGCTGTGAGTAACCCACAGGAAAAGGCTTTTTCCTCAGTGCTGGGGGGCAACATTTCCAGCAATATTTTCAATTTCAGCAATTGGGTGTGATTTTACTACCAGAGAGATGGATAATCTGCCAAACCCTGTTTTTTATTGGAAAATACAGCCCTTGGAGACACTTGATCATGTCAGTCAATGCGATGGTCGTTGAGCTGTCCAGGATCCTGTAGCTGCTCTCTGAGAACTTCACTGGAGAGTTTTTCCTTATTGCCCTAAAATAAATCATCTTAATTTCTAGGATGTCGACGAAATCAGTTCTTCCACAAGCCAGGAGTGGGCTGATTGCATTATTCCATCAAGCCAGTCTCCACCCAAGGGGAACAAACAAGGTAAATTCCAGGATCTGAAGGGAGCTCCAGGAGAGCTGGGGAGGGACTCTTGGTCAGGAAGTCTAGTGACAGGACGAGGGGGAATGGTTTTAAATTGGCAGAGGGGAGATTTAGATGAGATCTTAGGAAGAAGTTCTTTGGTGTGAGGGTGGTGAGGCACTGGAACAGGTTGCCCAGGGAAGTTGTTCCTGCCCCATCCCTGGAAGTGTTTAAGGCCAGGCTGGATGGGGCTTGGAGCAACCTGCTCTAGGGAGAGGTGTCCCTGCCCAGGGCAGGGGGGTTGGAACTGGATGATCTTGAAGGTCCCTTCCAACTCCAGCCATTCTGTGATTCTAAATTGAATTACAAGGACCTTGCTCTGTGATTTTTGTTGCTGGAGGAAAATGAGGTGGAGGAGACTTGGAAAACCTCTTTGTTTGTCTGCTTTTCCCCATCAGGATCAACTCTGATCCATTTCCTGGATTCTTCTGTCCTTCCTTTTTAAATCTTGATCTTATTTTTAGGCACCTGTCTGTCTTGTTTATTTTCTCCAGACTGAGCCATCTCTTTTCTGCTGCGATCCCCCCAAATCTCCATCCCAGCCTTGCCAGCACTAATTAGCAGGAAGGGAATCATTAACACTTCTCACAAGCAGGGAGCACATACATTTATTAATCATTATTTGGATGTGATACTTTTTTTTGGCTCTGTCCCTTCTCTCATGGTTGATTTACAGAGACTTTATTTCACCCAAGGGAATTTCCGCAAGTTAAATATTGATTTTAAGACACTATTTTTCCTCTTGGTGGTGACAAGTGGTAATAATAATAATAGAATTTGTTGCTTAATTATTGTTTTTTTAAGGCAACCTGCTGTGTTCTCCTCCACCTGCTGTCCCATCTTCCAGGTGTGCACTAACAGTGTGTTTGTAGAAGTTGAGATCCTGCTATTTTATCCCTATTTCCTGCTTTCTCCATTCCCCCCTGGTTAAGAACAAGCAGCATTGGCTCACCCAGCCCCAGCAGCCCTGGGTTAATTCTCAGTCCCATCCTTGCTGGGCTGAAAAGCTCTGCTTTATCCCAGAGTTCTCTTTCCATCCTTCCCCAGCTGTGGAATTTCCGATCTCCTCAGTGTTTTAATTGCTCTAACAATCTCATCCCAGCTAATTCCTTTATTGACTACTGAAATAAGAAGGTGCTGAATGGTTTCTTCTCAGTTTTCTTCTCCTTTTAGTGTTTCCCATGGATTTTCCCCCCAAAAGGGGATGTTTTCTTGGTCCTGTGGCCTTCCCAGGTAGAGCTTTTGGCATTTCTGCTCTGCTTTCCCATGGTTTCCCTTCCTGTTGTCATTCTGTGCGTTGCCAGGCAGTGAAAAAAGTCAGGATTTAGCCTTGTTTTCCTCTTATTTCATTGCTTTCTGGCCCATCTGGTCTTAATGTGCTTCCTGAAGACCTTGCCAGGGCTCCTGAGTCGTCCTCCCCCTCGCCCCCCTCCAGTTTTGCCTCCCTTTGGAACTTTTTAATCCACTTTTGGGGGCGTTGGGAGGTTTGTTTTGTTGAAGATCCCCATTTCTCCACATTTCCTCCTCCTCTTCTTCTGAGAAGTGATGTGCTCTGTCCTGCCAGTCCCTTCTCTCTCTGCTCTTTCTCTGCTCTTTCCAGGAGTACCTAAAACCTCAAATTTTACACTCGGAGCGGGGGGGAAATGTATTCCTTGCTAATAATTTCCTTGGGTTTATTTACCAGGATCTTTGCTAAATTGCCCCAAAACTCACAGCTGTGGCCTGGGGCTGAGCCCATGGTTTCCCAGCTTCTCTGGGCTGAGGAAGGCAAAATAACAGCAATTGGAGAAACCTCTTAATTAATTCTCCTCATCAATAGCTGAGGAAACACTGCAGCAGAAATTCCTGCTTTATAATTCCAGTGGGGGGGGGAGGAGTACCAGGGTGCCCAATTAGTGTCACTGGAATGGATGGGAGGTAATTAACAGCTCATGAGCATAACTTTTCTCTCCTGTAGCAGCACCAGCTTCCCAGAACTCTTATAAACTCCTGTCTTTAGGGTTCAATTTCACTGTTGTGGGTCGTTAGGAACTCTCTCTTGTGCCTGAATTTCTGTGTCACTGTGTTCTGCAGCCACGAAGGAGCCTAAATCCCAGGAAATTCACTCTCTTCCAGCATCTCCCTCCAATGCTGTTGTCTACCCCATATTCAGTGCACCCCCCACCAGCAAGAAAAGGTAGGTTAAGCATTATTTCCTTAATAAAAATGAAATTATATGGTTCTAAAAACAACAGCTTGGCTTTCTCCCAGTCCCTGTAAGGTTTGGGAGTCGGGTTATTTGTTGGGTTGGCTTCATTTTCTTCTAAAGGGAAGATGAAAGACACAAACTCTGTTGCTTTAGGGTGATCCCAGAAAGCCAACCGTATCCCNTGTGGATGCCCCATCCCTGGAAGTGTTCAAGGCCAGGCTGGATGGGGCTTGGAGCAACCTGCTCTAGGGAGAGGTGTCCCTGCCCAGGGCAGGGGGGTTGGAACTCGATGATCTTGAAGGTCCCTTCCAACTCTGACCTTTCTATGATTCTATGATTCTGATTTTTTTTCAAGGTGCTGAAGATTAGACAGAAACCACAATAAAAATGGGTGAAAAGTGTTGATGGAAGCATAAAATTTCCTGCGCTCTCCGGAGCGGATCTTTGGGTCATTCAGCCTGATGGAAACGAAGCCCAAAGCTTCATTTGGGGAGAATTTTGCTCTTTGATTCTTGATAATTTCCTAGTAGACACTGGGGCTTCTTATTCTTCAGGTCTGATCGTGCTACCTGCTGTCTGTGCTTCTAATTAGCTTCTGCAATTAATTTGCTGCCGTATCCGTAGACCTCTAAGGTCAAAAGGCTTGTTTTCCCCACAAAAACCAGGGCTCCTCATCCCTCTCCCGGATTGCATCAACTTCCCTGTGCATTTCATTAACAATAAAGTCGTTTTAAGCCAAGTTTATTATGAACATAAAAGAAAGAACCACCCAAAACCCCAAAAACCACTTAAATTTGCTCCAAAAAGAGCCAAAATAAACTTTCCCAGCCTTGTCCCGCTACTGTCATCCTCTGCCCCGGGAGTGTTGAAAGAGGAATCCAGTCGGGATGTTTGTTTGGCTTCCTCCTGTGGCTTTTCCAAATGCCTTCCCTGGTGCAAGCAGAACCCTGGGATCGCTGGAAAATGCTGGTGTGTGTGATTAACTGCAAACCCATCTGGGATTTGCAGTGGTCTCCCGGGAAGCTGCTGAGCACAGGCTTTTCCAGCGTGAAGCCTCCACTTTGGAAATTCCTCCTGAGCATCCCAATCTTGGAAAGTTGTTTGCTGTCTCTCAATCAATTCCATGTTAAGGTCTGGCTGTGCAGCAGTTAAGGGTCTCCTGCTTTTAAGATGGCTTCAGAAACACCAATTTATGTAGGGAATTGTAAAGGTTGGTTAGAAAAAAGGGAACGTGGAGCCCTGGGATGAGGGGGAAGGGTTTGACCCTGCAAGAGGGGAGATGGAGCTGAGATGTGGGGAAGAACTTCTTTGGGGTGAGGGTGGTGAGAGCCTGGCCCAGGTTGGCCAGAGAAGCTGTGGCTGCCCCATCCCTGGAGGGGTCCAAGGCCAGGCTGGATGGGGCTTGGAGCCCCCTGGGGTGGTGGGAGGTGTCCCTGGATGGAACTGGATGGTCTTTAAGGTCCCTTCCCACCCAAACCATTCTGTGATTCTCAGAGCAGTGCTGCTGTGGTGTGAACTCTAGAGTCTGCTTTCCTCACAAAACAGGAACATGAATCTTTATAGGATCATTTCAGATGAGAGCTGGAATTCTACACACAAATCAAACACATCTTGGGAAGTGTTTAGGGGAGACTTTGGGGTTTTTTGGGTCCTAGTTAGACTCGGGTGCAAAGTTGCTGGAGTGGAGCAGCTTTTTGCCAAAAACCTCTGGGCATTTTGGATGTTTTGATGCACGAAAACAGCAGGTTGAGGAGGGAGCTGCTGGGATCAGGCACTGATTCCTCCACAGACCTGGCCCTCTACTTCTTGATCCGTTGTGTTGCCCTTTGGCTGTTCAAGGAGCTGCTGAATTTCCAACATTCATAGAATATTTTGGGTGAGAAGGGACCTTAAAGCCCATCCAGTGGGACACCTCCCACACCAGGTGGCTCCAAGGCCCCTCCAACCTGGCCTTGAACCCCTCCAGGGATGGGGCAGCCAAAATTCTGGAAATGGGGTGGCTGTGGGAGTGGGAGAGGGGCCTGATTAAAGCATTACATCCCTCTGAAATGATTTTTCAGGACTCAGGCTGCACTGGATGAACTGGCTTCTCCCTTCGGCTCCAGCCCGCCCTCCAAGACACCTCACGCCTCCCAGAAAAGCAAGAAGGCAAAAGAGCTCTGCAAAGGCTCCAGGGATCAGATGATCATTGTAAGGGTCCCCTCGGGGCGTGCTGGGTCCTCGGGGTGGCTTGGAAAGGAGGAATATAAGTGAACATAGAAAGGACATGGAACTGTTGGAACAGGGCCAGCGGAGGCCACCAAGGTGCTGGGAGGGCTGGAGCAGCTCTGCTGTGAGGACAGGCTGAGAGAGCTGGGGCTGTTCAGCCTGGAGAANAGCGGTGATGAACATGTTCAGCTCTAGATGAGGACAGGGCAGTAGCTGGGAAACACATTGTTAGGGTTTCCCTGGGATTAATGAAGAGATTTATGGAATGTAATGCTAAAAACAACAAAAAAAAAGCTCCAGGGAAGCCAAGCCAGGGCTGTATGGATGCTGTAGGAGGGAATTTGGCTGGATCTTTTTCCTTTCCCACGTCTTTCTGGCAGCAGCAAACGTGCGGCCGAGGAATGTGCAGCTGAGGGCTGAGCCCCAGCACAGCTCACTGCACTGATGGTGCCTCCTCAGTACCTCCATGGCTGCATTTGCCCTCAGACACTGATTTTTGGAGCGGGGAGGAGGCTCCTGTGGCCCTCACACGGATGGATTTCCAGAAAACACACCCTCAGCCATGAGTAATTTTCCGTAACGAGCCATTTGTTCTCACTTGGTGACAGGCAGATGTCTTCAGGCCCCTTTCCCGAGGGAGCAGGGCTCCTGTGATCATTCTCCTCTCCTCCTCTGCCCCTTTTTAGCACCTTTTGAGTCTTTGGGCTGATTTCTGTCAATTTGAGACCTCACAGATAGAAGTTTTTGAGCTTTTTGAACGATGGTCCCCGTGGGAGGGAGAAACCCGGGTGTCTGTGCCAGGAGGAAGCAGCAGCGTGTGCTCCGCAGTTATCCCTGCCCCGAGCAGGGCTGCCTGGTGGCCACCAGCCCCACGGGGGACAAACTGTGGGTGCTGTGACACGGGGGGAAGCTCCAGCTGGGGCGTGGGGAAGGGAAAGCAGCCAGTGCAGGGAAGTTAAATGAGTTCTTAACAAATCCTTCCAGTATCTGAAGGGACCCTTCCAGGATCTGAAGGGAGCTCCAGGAGAGCTGGGGAGGGACTCTTGGTCAGGAAGTCTAGTGACAGGATGAGGGGGAATGGTTTTAAATTGGAAGAGGGGAGATTTAGATGAGATCTTAGGAAGAAGTTCTTTGGTGTGAGGGTGGTGAGGCACTGGAACAGGTTGCCCAGGGAAGTTGTTGCTGCCCCATCCCTGGAAGTGTTTAAGGCCAGGCTGGATGGGGCTTGGAGCAACCTGCTCTAGGGAGAGGTGTCCCTGCCCATGGCAGGGGGGGTGGAACTTGATGATCTTGAAGGTCTCTTCCAACTCCAACCATTCTGTGATTCTATGAAATTAGGCTTCCCTTGAAGATCAGTTTGTGTTTCCTCACACAGCTGGCACTTCTTTCCTTCTCTCCCCCTCCCTGTCTCCTGACACAGGTAAAAATGAGGTTATTTTTAGGTAAAAGATGAAAAGACTCTACAGAGTTTTCCTCTGGTTTTATTTCTGGTGCTCCTTTTTGTTGTTTCCTCAGTGAGGATGTTCATTCTCTGTTTCCAAATGATGCATGAGTTGCATTCCCTGGATAATTTAACACATGGAATATTCTGCAAATAAGAAGAAGCTTGTTCTCCTCCCCACGAGCTCGAGTGAAAACAAACATTAGAATTAGCATGATTATTGATTATTGTTACAGGACCCAATTCCCAGCCTCCTTCCTTAGGTGGAGCCTGGTTTTGAAGAGCTTTGGAGCAATTAATTGGTTTTGTTTCTCATCAGGATGCCGGGCAGAAGCATTTTGGGGCCATCGTTTGCAAGTCATGTGGGATGATCTACACGGCCGGGAGCCCGGAGGACGAGGCCCAGCACATCCAGCACCACGAGAGGTTCCTGGAGGCCCTTCGCTACGTGGTGAGGCTGGAGAAGAGGGGGAGGAAAAAGCAGAGTGGGATAATCCAGGTGGAAAAGCGAGATGGGGGGGAAGGTTAATCCCGGGGGAAGGTGTCATCCCGGAGGGGGAGGTTAAAGAGTTTCCAGCAACTCTCTGCCCTCATCGGGTTGATGAAGGGGAGTTTATTCCTGAAAGCTGGAATGGTTCACGTTTACAGCCTCATCTGCCAGACTCTGGGCTGAATCACTTCCTCTCTCTCGCTGATCTGCTGTTTGTTTGGGTTTGTTTTGGGTTTTCCCCTCACCTCCCCTTCCCTCTGTGGCAGGGCTGGAAGAAAGAACGGGTCGTGGCAGAGTTCTGGGATGGGAAAATCGTCCTGATCCTTCCAGATGACCCAAAATACGCCGTCAAGAAGGTACAGGGTTGTTTATTTTGGGGGGTTTTTATTAGAGATGAGCTTTCTGCTGGCTCTGCTCCCGGCCTGACCTCAGTGTGTGGTTGGAGATGGCTCACCACCTCTCCAGGAGGGACCAGGGGGATGATGGCAGCATCTGGCGGCTTGGAGACACCTGCCTTGACACATCCCAACTCCACCCTGAAGCTCTTGTTTCTTCTATGGCCAGCACAACCCAGTCCCTTCCATCCCAAGGCCTGGGGTGGGAGGCAGAGAGGTGTAGAGGGATGAAGACACGAAGAGGGAGAAGACCCTCTAGTTGTCCTCCACGAGTAGAGCCTGATCCTGCATAAGCAGAGGATGTTTGGAGGAAACAAGCCCCTTTTCTGGCAGTTTTCACACCAGAGAACGTGCCTGTCAGTTCCTGACACACACCTCCCTCTGCTTGTATTCTCTCAGGCAGAAGATGTGCGGGAAATTGTGGATAACGAGCTGGGATTTAAGCAGCTTGCTTTGAGCTGCCCGGCCAAGACCAAGATCTACTTGTTCGTGGCCAACGAGAAGATGATCGTTGGGTGCTTGGTGGCTGAATCAATCAAGCAGGTACCTGTTAATTGTATGAGGAGTGGGGGGAGGGGAATTACAGGCTAATGACTGTGGCTGTTTGTGTAGAGAGAGTCCTGGGGGTCCTGGTGGGCAGCAGCATGCCAGTGGTCTCCTGGGGGGAGCATCAAGAAGAACGTGGCCAGCAAATGGAGGGAGATCATCCTGCCCCTCTGCTCTGCCCTGGGGAGGCCCCCTCTGGAGCACTGGGACCAGTTCTGGGCTCCCCAGTTCAAGAAGAGCAGGGAACTGCTGGAGAAAGTCCAGTGGAGGCTGTGAGGATGATGAGGGACTGGAGCATCTCTCTGCTGAGGAAAGGCTGAGGGACCTGGGGCTGGAGAAGAGCAGACGGAGAGGGGACCTCGTTGATGCTGAGCAAGAGCCAAAGGGTGGGTGTCAGGAGGATGGGGCCAGACTCTTGTGATGCTCAGGAACAGGACAAGGATCAAGGAGCACAAATCAGGACATAGGAAATTCCATCGCAAACCCCTCCTGGACACACATTCCTTGTCCATCCTGCTCTGGGTGACCCCGCTTTGGCAGNCTCTCTGCTGAGGAAAGGCTGAGGGACCTGGGGCTGGAGAAGAGCAGACGGAGAGGGGACCTCGTTGATGCTGAGCAAGAGCCAAAGGGTGGGTGTCAGGAGGATGGGGCCAGACTTGTGATTCCCAGGGACAGGACAAGGATCAAGGAGCACAAATTGAGGCATGGGAAATTCCATCCCAAACCCCTCCTGGACACACATTCCTTGTCCATCCTGCTCTGGGTGACCCCGCTTTGGCAGAGGGTTGGAGGAGATGCTCTCCAGAGGTCCCTTCCAGCTCCTCTGACTCTGATTCTCATCCCTGCAGGCATTCCGAGTGCTGGCTGAGCCGAGGCCTGCGCTGTGCCCCACGGAGGAGCCTCTGCAGCACCAACGGCCCTGGCGCTGCTCCACGGAGCCAGAACCTGCCATCTGTGGGATCAGCAGGATCTGGGTGCTGGGGCCCAGGCGTGGGAAGGGCATCGCCCGTCGCATGGTGGACGTGGTCAGGTAGGGAGAGGCAGGAGAGAGGGCAGCAAATCCCACCTGGGGGTTGTCCTTTGGAGGTGCAAAATGTGATGGTTGCAGCCAACAGTGGGTAGAGATGGAGCTGAGATGTGGGGAAGAACTTCTTGGGGGTGAGGGTGGTGAGAGCCTGGTCCAGAGAAGTTATGGATGCCCCATTCCTGGAGGGGTTCAAG
>VXBW01000180.1:10813-25813 GCA_013400375.1 Thinocorus orbignyianus
CTTACATTTGCATAGATAAAAACTGCTTTTCAATTTGTGAGTGGCACGCTGGTGGAAACCCTGCGCTGATATTTGCATTTCAATGTGGATAGTGAAGAATAAAGGTGGAAGAGAGGTCTGATCAGTGCTAAGCCCTTTCTGCTTCAGTGCTTAAGCATTTTTCCATAAACACTCTTGTTATGATGTTCCTTTGCCTCAAACCGCTCCCAGGGAGCCGCCGCAGCCTCCTGTTTACAAGCCAGCGGTGACAATTTCACAGGGAAGTTCTGCTCCTCCGGCAGCCGGGAGCTCCTGGTTCCTGGGAGACCCTGTGGGGATGGATGGATGCACCCTGGGGATGGATGGACCCTGGGGATGGATGGTTGCACCATAGGGATGGATGGACATGCCGTAGGGATGGATGGATGCACACTGGGGATGGATGGATGCACCCTGGGGATGGATGGACCCTGGGGATGGATGGACATGCCATAGGGATGGATGGATGCGCCCTGGGGATGGATGCACTGCATCTCCTCGCTCACCCTTCCAGCCCCCGACGGGCTCCTCTGCAGGGAACCAGGCACAGGGCGATGGAAACAAGCAACACGTTGGCTTCGGAGGGGGCGAGAGGGCATCGGATGCTCTCCCTGCCCCGAGACTTTGCTCTTCAGGGACAACCTGAAAAGTAGCCAAAGAGGGAAAAGTGCAACTTGAAGGTCTCTGCACCAGTGGCGTGTGCCCGGTAAATTCAGAGAAGTTTTCCTCCAGGTTTGTTTCAGAGCCTTTCCGAGATCTTCATCCAAGCTCCAATCTGGCCTGTGTCCCTCGTTCTCTTTCCTGCATGTAATACCCTTCAGCTCCCGAAGAACTCAGTGGAACGGAGCAGGGTGCCCGCTTTTAAAGCATTTCCTGAGCAGAAAAAAAAGTGACACCAATTCTTTCATAGAATCCTGGAGTCATTCAGGTTGGCACAGAGCCTTGGGACCATGGAGTCCAACCATCAGCCCCACTCTACAAGGTTCTCCCCTACTCCACACACATCTCAACCACTCTGAAACACCTCCAGGGATGGGGACTCCACCACCTCCCTGGGCAGCCCGTTCCAGTCTCTGACCACTCTTTCTGGGAAGAATTTTCCCCCAATGTCCAGTCTAAACCCACCCTGTGGCAGCTTGAAGCTGTTCTTTCAGGCTGTTGGATGTTGCCCGCTCCCAGGCGATGTCTCCCCGTGCCCAGAGCCCCCAGCTTCGTTTCTGGTGGCAGAAGGGTGCCTTTGCCCATGTCACCCACTCTGGCTCCGAACTGTGAGCCCAGAACCACTCCAAGTTTTGGGTCCTGCCTTTGTTTTCAGCTCAGGGATCGAGTAGAAGAGCCAGGAGAAACACCAACGGCTGCATCCTCCCTGCGCAGAGCTGGAGGCAGGAAGGTGGCTGCCTGAAAGAGTTCACTTTCACCTTTATTTTTTAAATTGCTCAGTTGTAATTTGAGCGTAAGCCAGAGGAAATCTCAGGGAAATCCCTAAATCAATTAATTTTCCTTCCTATTAAAAAAACCAACCAAAGCAGCAACCAAACCAACCCCCCAAACCCTATGCTGCCCTCCTGCTGAAGCTCACTCACCTCCAGGATGAACTTCCATCAAAAATGGCTTTTTTCCCCCACGGCGTTGTTGGAAGAGCTCAGAGACCCCCCCAAAGCCCTGGGGGAAATACCTCAGCGGCTGCAGATGGAGGGGAAGGGGCGGGGGGGATGTTGGGGACCCCCCTGCGGTTTGGGGGGCCAGGCTCAGGCTCCGTGTCCTGCAGCAGAGCGGTGTGTGGAAGAAGCTCCAGCCCCTGAGTGGGGCTGAGGAACCCCCAGGGGTCTGAGGAACCCAAGCTCCGTGAGATAACTCATTAACCAGCCTCGGGATGAAGAAAATAACGTGGGCAAGTGGAAACCAGATTGCAGGTTTGAAATTCTACCCGGTGAAGCTGCTGCCAGGCTCTGAAATACAGATATTTTCATAAAGAAGTGCCATGAGAAGAGAAATGAGTGGAAGTTAAGTGGAAGTGGAAGCTGTGGCACCATCAGGACAAAGCCAGGTCCAACCAGCAGAGTGTTGCTGGGACGGGGGTGGGTTTTGGACAGAATTCATCGCTTGGGAATGGCACTGTTCCTCCCTGGTTCTGCTGGGGTGGGAAGGGAGCAGGTCTCTGTGCTCCTCCCTTGGGCACCAAACATGGTCTGTCCCCAGAAGGACACCTTCAGCAGCCACAGGAGGTGACAGCAGGTGATGGCACGTCCTCAGCAAGTCATGGGGAGTATTTGTCTGCGGTGGGAGGTGCAGGACGCGGTTCCCTGCCCCTCTAAGTTCAGTGTGCACAGACTGGAATTTAAGAAGTTCCACCTAAATATGAGGAGGAACTTCTTCCCTGTGAGGGTGACAGAGCCCTGGCAGAGGCTGCCCAGAGAGATGGTGGAGTCTCCATCTCTGGAGACATTCAAACCCACCTGGACACGTTCCTGTGGGACCTGCTCTGGGTGGATCTGCTCTGGCAGGGGGTTGTTGATGATGTCCAGAGGTCCCTTCCAGCCCCATAGCATCCTGTGATTCTGTTGTGTGCCCCTTCCCCAAGCTGAAGGGTCCTTTGTGCCAGGAGCAGGGACCCTGGTTTTGGACATCTGTCCTCTCCCAGCCCCGAGGGCTCCGTGGAGAAGTTAAATTGCTGCCCTTCCCTCGCCCCCTCCCCAGGAACCGCTCCTTCTCCTCCGGCTCCTGCCGGGAAGCACAGTTAAACACGGCTGACCTGTTCGGAATGTTAAGAGAAATACCCTGGTTGTGTCCCGCAGGTGTATTTTTAGCATGAATGAAACCACTGTTCTGTAACTGATATTCTAAAACAGATTAAAATGGGAAGATGCCTGTAGACACACACCCCCCCTCAAAAAAAGAAGGTCCTGGGGGACCCTGTGCGAGGCGTGATTTTCCATGAAATTCCAGCCAGCCTTTCAGGGAGGCACGGATTTGTTATGCGGAGCACAAGGAGATGTTACTGAAGAATCGATGCCTGAGATGTTTGATCTGCCAACTTCTCCTCACACCGCGGGGCTGGGGCTGGGGCTTGGACGTGCTGAGCAATCCCGTGTGCCAGCTCCGCTCATCGATCCCTGACCAGGGAAGGGCTGCGCTGGGCTTCTGGAGGCTTCTGACCATCCTTCTCCTCCTCAGAGACCGAATTCAAACCCATAAAGCTCCAAGGCCACAAACATGGGTCTTTCTCTGGTGGAACCAGCCGGGGGAAGATGTTTGCATGCACTTATGGGTGAGTTTGGGATTTCTCTCCTCAGCACAGGAAGGACACGGAGCTGCTAGAGCGGGGCCAGAGGAAGCCATGGAGATGCCGGGAGAGCTGGACCCCTCTGCTGGGAGGACAGGCTGAGAGAGTTGGGGGGTTCAGCCTGGAGAAGAGAAGGCTCCGGGGAGACCTCAGAGCCCCTTCCAGTCCCTCAGGGGGCTCCAGGAAAGCTGGGGAGGGACTCTTGATGAGGGAGGGGAGCCCGAGGAGGAGGGGGAAGGGTTTGACACTGAAAGAGGAGAGATGGAGATGAGATGTGGGGAAGAACTTCTTTGGTGTGAGGGTGGTGAGAGCCTGGCCCAGGTTGCCCAGAGAAGCTGTGGCTGCCCCATCCCTGGAGGGGTTCAAGGCCAGGCTGGATGGGGCTTGGAGCAACCTGGGCTGGTGGGAGGTGTCCCTGCCCAGCCTTGAACCCCTCCAGGGATGGGACATGGAAATCCTCATGTTGCAGTTTCTAGTGGCACCCTGGACCTCGCTGCAGAGGATGCTGAGCCCTTTGCTTCCAGCAGCTCCAGGAAGGCTTTACCATGGCATTTTTGTGGCATGAACACATCTACATTTCCAGCTGTAGTGTGCAAATATTGTCTGTGTCGGGAACGAGACCTGAGAGCTGTGGTTTTTAAACAGTCACTTCTAACTCCAGGCCCTCCCCTGTGCAATTCTGGATTCAGCATGTTGGATGCCTTTAGGTCCTAGACGATGTTTCCATCTTTATCAACACGCTTCAGAAGACAAGGGTGACCATCCCCACTGGACACCAGAGAGACAACAGCTCCCATTTCACACCCAGATGAAGGCAGGATCACTGCCAGGGGATCTGCTGACCAGCAAAAGAACTTCTGCTGTGAAGGAAAACCCCCGCTTCAGGAGCAGAGGCCGGGAGGTTTGCAGGCTCTGCCGTGTCCATCCCACCACCGTGGTGAGAGCTGTTCCCTGTGCTCCGAGACAGACACCCTGGGCTTGGTTTAATTTTTTTCTTTTCTCTCAGAACATTTTATTTTTCTTTTTTTTTTTATTTTAAATTGCACAAAGCAAGTGGAGAGACAAAACTCGTGCACATCTGATACGGAGACGACTCAACAATAGGAAGTCGTCAGTTTGTTTTCTGGGTCCCAACGCAGTGGTTGCCATAAGAACACAAATTATGTGTACATTTTAATGCATCTATGCTTCATAATTATGCATGGTTGTGTGCTGTTATAATTGACATAAAATATAAAACAGGTCAAAGAGCAGCTATTAAAACTATTTTTCATTTTGCTTCCTGACAGCCGGCGACATCAATGCCTACTCATTTAATGGGACCATACAGGGAATGCAAAGATAGTTATATAATTTCAACCGTATTAGAGCCTCCAGAACTTGCAACCTAATTATTTCCCGCAGTGTCTCGTTGTAAACTGCATTGCTTTATTTGGAATGTGTTCATTTTAAGATTAAACAATTGGACTACATTAAATTAGCACGAGGGGGGGGAAATCATAAAACTTTTGGATGTATTTCAGGGAGGTCATTCTGCTAGGTTAAAAATTATCCCAGGAGCAATGATTTTCTGCCACTCGAGATAAAAAATAACGTTAGAATTGTGCTAATTCCATGCAGTTATTTTAATCACTGAAGTAAATTTTACCAAAGGGCTAAATTGTAGTTGTATCCTCTCCCTAATCACAGATTGGCAGAAAGAAAGAAGCTGGAAGGGAAAATGATGAATTTATAAGATGTCTCTCCTCTGGCTAATGGCTGCGTGAAGACAAAGCAACAGGGTCCCTCCTGCCTGGGTTTCCCTTGTTATCCATCATCCCCTCGTGCCAGGATGATGGAGGGCTCCCGGTCTCTTGCAGGTGGTTCGATTTCTTTGGGGAACTTTGTGGTCACGATGTCCTTAGTATGTTCAGAGCAAGAACGCTTCTTTAGATGTTGACCTCAGCCTGGTTGGATGCATCTTGCTGGCCATGTATCCTGGTGGCTGTCTGCCCACAAGATGGGCTTGGTACTTTGGGAAGCAGCTTGGCACAGCCAGGGAAGGACTTAATGCTCCAGGAACCACCCATCTGGTCCAGGACTGTGTGTCCCCACTTGTTTCCCGCCTCCACCACAACGTTTCAGGGTGTAAAGGACCAGGTTCTGGGGAAGGGTGCAGTGGATCCATGAAGGCCCTCCAACCCACTCTGCTCCATCACGGAGTTGCTGTTTACCCAGATCCAAAGCAGGGCACATCGCTCTTGCCAATGGTGAGGTTTCTTCTCAGGTCTGTGGAAATAAAGCCCTTTAAGGTGGCACTTGGTTTGCTGCCTCCCAAACCGGGAGCCGATGCTGAGCTGAGATGTCCTGTAGGTTGGTGATTAGATCAGCGTGGGCTTTTCCATCCTCAGGCACAGCTTCACCCTCCCAGTCCTCTGAAGTGAAGACACAGAAGCATATAAAAGCCTCGGATTCCATTACTGTAAAATGTATCAGAAAAGTGTTGAGCTAGGTAATTACCTTAATCCAACCGAAATGGCTGGTCGCAGTATACATTAGATGAGCATCCAGAGTCAGATTTGAACATGCAGTCAACCTGAACAAAATTAGCTCAGCAATAGTGGTCCAGATTTCTTAATTAGTTCTCGGTGACAAGAACATTTAATGTTTTCAAAAGTCAAGTGCAAATTCTACAAGTGACACGATTTCAGAAGACTTCCAGGAGGGTGCCCGCAGCCCAGCGCGGTGCCCCGCTGGCAGGGGCAGCACCGGGGCTGGCCTCATTTATCCCTCTCTGTCAGGGTCCCTTTAAACTTCTGCATCCCGACCCACCATAAAAAGTAATGGTATGATTAACTTCATAGTGATAACCTATTGCATTCAAAATACACATTTAGCTCTAATTTTCATTGAGCTACATGGAAGCTGAAAATCTAATAGCGTTTCCCAGTCGGTTGAGGGTACACTTTAGTGCACTGTAATTGGCTATCTTGGCTTGTCTCGCTGTAATACAGTGGATGGAATTCATGAAAAAGCACAGTGGTCACTTAGCAATTGTTTAATTTCTGTAACATTGTTTTTTGAGTTAGAAAATTATTGTTTTCCGGGAGTGTTAAATATTTATGGGATGCAATTGAGACACGGGACACAGGACATGCTCCTGCTAAGCTCACGAATTAATAAGTTAGCAAAAAAAAAAAAATGGAAATGCAAAATAGTATTTCAAGTGTAAAAGAAGACTCCTCAGTCTACAGAAAATGTGCATTGCTGAGAGTTTATTTTGCTACCGAGAGTGGGCAAGTACTTCGGCACAGCAAAGCTGGACCTTGCTGTCATAGCTGGCACAACTTTGGTGGTTGGAAGAGGTTCGTGAAAACCCGAGTTCTCTTGAAAATCTGCCCCATTCCTTTGATACCTGGGAAGAGACAGTAGTAACACCAGAAATTAGCCCTGGTGAAAACTCTAGTGTCAGATCAGAAGTTTAGCTTCTTAAAACAGAACAAAACAAAACAAAACAAAACAAAACAAAACAAAACCACATCTTATGGAAATAGATATTTTGAGCAAAAGACTGTGTTACAAGTGGCAGAAAAAGAGAAAACTTCTAAAATGTGCATAGGAGAATTACATTCTGTTGGTATTGTCCCCCATATTTCTTAGGGATTTCCAGCTTTTAGAATCCAGACCATGTCATGATGGGCTGTTACGAGGAGGAGTGATAGAGAGGCATGAGTTTGGGGTTGTGATTGGGGTTGGGTTTTGTCAGGGTTTGGTTGGATTTGGGCAGGGGTTGGGTTGTGTTGGGGTTGGGGTTGGAGTTGGGGCTGGAGATGGGTCGGAGTTGAGGTTGTGGTTGGGCCGAGTTGGGTTGAGGTTGGGGTTAGGTTGAGTTGCTAGATGGGGGTGGTAAGAAGTCATGGGTTGAAAGGTGCTGCCCAAATACATCCCTGCAGCAGACACAACATGGCATCCAGCCCCTCATGAGCGTGGTGCTGCTCCATGGGCCGCTGCTGTCCCCGCCACCCGGCTGGAGGGCTTCTCCTGCCTGCACCCCCATGACCCCGGCAGCAGCATGGCAGTGGGAGAACACAGAAGTGTGTGTGAGGTCTCACTGCTGCCATCTGCTCACTCACAGCATGCCTACCGAGACGTCTCCAGGCACTGGCAGACCTTCCTCATCCCACCACAGGTCTGGCATTTCCAGTGCTCTTGGCAAACCAAGGAGGAAAGCCCAGCCTGAGCTGGCGTACCTGGTGGACTTCTGTTGGTCCTGCTGTGGTGGGATGGGTGCTAGGGCTCCTCTCCCAGCCACCCCTGCCCTCCTTCTGCATATTTTCCAAGGAAGAGCGTCCAGCACCAGCCCTGAGCAGGTCTCTCCTGTCACAATTTGTATTTCCCGGTCGATCACCCTCCCCCAGCTCAGCCCAGGTGAGTTTTGTGCAATGCCACAGCTCTCCAGCACTCCAGCTGAATAAAACCCAGGTTCTCGACCACTCTCTCATTCAGCAACGGACCTGAATTATGACATCTTTTGTCAAAGACATCTCCCCCCTCAAAAAAAGGAAAAAAAAAAAGAAAAAGCAGCAATTTCTTCAGGAGAAATTAGATTGTCTTTTAAAGTAATATAACAGTTGTGCAATTTTTGCCTTTTTGACCCTTCTTATTTCCTGTGGGTTTTAATGTAGAGGCCTCCAATTTAAAACCTATTATACTCCGGAGACTGCTTCCACCCTCTCAGCAGCCTGACCTCGCTGCCGGCTCTGCCCTGTTATTTTAACACTTGTTGGCTTGGCTCTGCATCACCTTCTGCTTGGGAGCATGTGCCGTGGGTCTGCTCCCATCTGTACCTTAACCACAGATGTGTTCCAGGAGGGACTGCTTCCCACCTCTCTCCCATCACCCCCTTGCCTCGCCAAATAATCCGTGTTTTCTAGAAGAAAAAGAAAAATTGAATCTGAGCTTCGTAATGAAAGAAAGCGTCTTACAGGTAGGAAATGTCTCCATGCTTGTCAAGAGAAAGGCATCTTAAGGATTCCAGGCTGGGCTTTGCATGGGATTTGAGGTTGGAGGTTGCATCTCAGCTTGATGCACCTTGCATGGGACGTGGAGCCTGGCAGTGTGGCTGCCAGATGTTTTTCCCCAGCACTGCGGCCACCAGATGTTTGTCCATGGCAGCATCTTCTGTGCCTTGAGCGAGAAGGGATGAGGGTGCCAAAAAAGAGACAAAAATCTCGTCAACCTTATAATGGAGCCTCATAAATTAGCAATCACTTCTCAGGCTCGTGTACAAGACATGGCCAGTTGCTGTGGGCAGGAAATGATAACTTTTAGTTTTATTGGGATTATTTTCAGTCCTTGGAGACAAACAGGAACAAAGTGGCGGGAGGTGACATCAGGGAAGGGTCTGGGTTTCTCTGGAGGGTGGTGGGCAGGACAGGAGTGTGTGTGTTGGGACCTTCCCTGTCCATCCCCAGCAGGTTTGTCTCAGGGGTTTGGGTGGCACCCATGATTTGTTAGAGGGCAAGAGTTTTGTCACCATCATGGGCAGGTAAATTACTCGTCAGTGTTCTGCTTTAGGACTGGCTGCAGAAACTCAGTTGATGGTGCAACATAATTCATTTCCATGCTTTAAGTGAGTGACCTTCATACCTTGTTCTGTCTCTTTTGACTTATTACAGGCCGTTCCCCTTCTGGAGGAGGTGGTTTGTGCCTCACCACCCTCGGTGGTCCATGGACATGCCCCACCAGTGATGCCTTTACTGGACAGGACGGTCAGTGGCATGTGTACCACGGTCAGTCAGGGCTGGAAACAGAACCGTGAGTGAAGGTTTTGGTTTCCCCGGAGGTGGAAAACCCAGGAAGAGGCTCAGAGCTGGACATGGAACATGAAACACGTCCAGTGGAGGGCAACGGAGATGCTGGGAGGGCTGGAGCCCCTCTGCTGGGAGGACAGGCTGAGAGAGTTGGAAAGTTCATTCTGGAGAAGAGAAGGTTTCAGGGAGACCTCAGAGCCCCTTCCAGTCCCTCCAGGGGCTCCAGGAAAGCTGGGGAGGGACTCTTGGAGACAGAGGGGAGCCCCAGGACATGGGGGAAGGGTTTGACACTGAAAGAGGGGAGATGGAGATGAGATGTGAGGAAGAACTTCTTTGGTGTGAGGGTGGTGAGAGCCTGGCCCAGGTTGCCCAGAGAAGCTGTGGCTGCCCCATCCCTGGAGGGGTTCAAGGCCAGGCTGGATGGGGCTTGGAGCAACCTGGGCTGGCGGGAGGTGTCTCTGCCCAGGGCAGGGGGTGGCACTGGGGGGGCTTCACGTTCCCTTCCAGCTCCTCCCTGTTGTGCTGTAGAGTTATTTAAACTCTCTCACCAGGGTCCAGTTCAGGGGAAATGGTCAGTGCCCTGGTCCTGCTGGCCATGCTATTGCTGATACTGGCCAGGATGCTGTTGGCCTTCTGAACAAGCATAAAAAGAGTGAAGATAGCGTGATTTTGGTCTGGGGCAGATCTGGATGGTCCCATCGTGCCTGCACCATCCTGCTGAGAATAGTTGGAGTGCCTGGAGGGGGCTGGGCACTGTGGACAAAGATGCCCTGGAGACAAAGGTGCCCCTGGTGCTCTCTGGTCCAGGTCTACCTCCACAGCAATGGTCAGCACTGGGCTGGCAGCTGTTTCAGGACTGTCCCCGTGCCCTTTGCTTTAGAGAAATGCCCTCAGACCCTTTTTTCCTTCTGCCTTGTGCCCCATCCAGGAGAGCAGCCAGGGGTCCAGCCGAGATGTGCCCCCACGGCCATCCCAGCCCTGGCTGTCACCTCCCCTCCCTCCCCGGCTCTTCGCCACTGCCCAGCCGGAGCTCCCTGCCTCTGAAGATCATTAATCATAGATATAATTTACTGACAGCTGGGTCATGTCCCGCTAACTAAGTACACCTTGTTTGCCTCAAAATGCTAATCGCTCCTCTGAAACATTAATGAGGGACAATTGGTATTAGGCGCAACAGTCGTGTGTGGTCCTGGTTACGGGTTTATTCATACGAACCTGATTCCTTTGTCATGGTAAAAAGCAGCAAGACGTGGTTGTGCAGAGCGCTCCTCTGCACGGCACCGGCGTGACACACCGGCTCTGAGCTCTCTCTGTGTTTCATCAAAGAACCCTCGCACAGTTTTCCTGGAAAATCAGAAAAATGGGGAATGTGTTTCCGCATCTCTTGGCAAGGATTAGATGGCACTTCGCTTTCCAAACCATCCCCCTGCCGTCAATAAAAACATTAGTAAAATCACCTGGTTTTCCACCTGGGAGAGGGTTTGTGCCGTGATGGGTGTCACCGTGGGAAGGGGCTTCTCCTGCAGAGGAGGAGTTTTGGGGTGGGGGCTGAGGGTCCCCAGAGCTGGCTGTGCCGGTGGGTATGTGCTGTGGCAGCAGCTGGACACTGGCACAGGGTACAGGACACAGGGCATGGACACAGGACACAGGGCATGGGCACAGGGCACAGGGCATGGGACACAGGACACGGGACATAAGGCACAGGGCATGGGACACAGGGGACAACATCAGGGCACGGGACACAGGGGACATCAGGGCACATCCATGGGACACAGGGCATGGAACACAGGGCACAGCCACAGGGCACAGGGCACAGGGCACATCCACGGGACACAGGGCACAACTACAGGGCAGCTTTTGCCTCTCCCAGTAGGATCTGGACTTTTCTTTTGGTGGAGAAGACGAGACAAGCGTGTGACAGAGCTGACTAACTCAGCATCCTTCGGAGAGGAGGAGGAGGAGGCAGCTGAATGCGAGCTTCCCGAGGGCTTGAAGCACGGGTCGCCCCTGTGTTCAGCACCCCCCTGGCCCGGAGGGGACGGAGCTGGGCAGGGGCAGGGTCCCGGCACCTGCTGGTCCCCGGGATGGTGGCAGAGCATCTCCCGTGCCCTCCCTCAGCCCCGGCACTGCATTAAACCTCCCCCCGCAGCCCCCGGCCGCTGCCCCTATTGGAAATCGAAGGCTCGTTCTGCTCCCGGGAGAGTCATTAGCCAAATTCCCATTGACTCCCGCCGCCGGAGGATGGGACCCCGAGTCTGTTATTCTCTTTTCCTGAAAAGATCAATTATACGGGGAAGTTTCCACAGGGGAGAGGGGGAGGGAGGCAGGGAAGGAGTGTGCGTCTGAAATGTCCTGAGTGATGGCAGCGCTTGAAGGGGCTCCTTTCAGCCCAGCCAAGAGCAGCTTTTGAACCCAGCGGGACGCCGCTGTTCGCCGCTATTGAAAAGCCGTTTGAACCCATCGGATCAATGCGGTGGTTTTTCAGCCCTGCTTTGAATGAAGCCATTTATTCCCTCCCCATCCCCTCCTGTCCCCGCTCCCCGCCGCTCCCCGCGGGACTTTTAAACCAGTGATGATGTTCCAGGGGGGAAAATACCATTCCTGCCCCGACGGAGCCGGTGCGGGAGCCCACCGCGGAGAGAAACTGGGAAGGGACCCGGGGGTGGCACCGCTGCCCGCACAGCGACCCCCGGCCAAAGGGATGCTGGTCAGAGCCGGGTTTGGACCACCACCGCGGAATTCATCAATTTGGTGCAAATCAGGTAGAAACAGAGCAAGGTGCGTTTCAGCGATGCTGCTCCCACCCGCCTGGGGACACCCCGGTCCTGGCTGCCCGAGGTGGCTGTCCCCCGCCGGCGGAGGACAAGAAACCTCAGCTTTATTCCCCAAACTGTTGCCCTGTGTTTAACTCCCCTCGCAGAAAGGCACAGAACTCTCACCCGCACCGAGCGGAGCCGCAGACCCCTCCAGCCCTGAACGGGAGCGGGGGACAATGCGGGGACAACAAAGCCCCACCCGACCCCCGGGACCCGCTCCTGGTGCTGGCCCAGCCAGAACGCCTGTGACCCCCCCGGCACCCCGAACTGGGCTCCTGTCCCCATCCCGCCCCGCCAGGGGACCTGTCCTGCACATCCCGAGTGACTTTGGGGTTGTCTTTCCCCCCTCACGCCCCTCCTGGCTCCTCCCCTGGTTCATCCCTTCTTGTCTTCCCCCCTGGCTCATCCATCCTGGGGTCCTCCCTGGCTCATCTCTCCTGGGGTCGCCCCGTCCCGTCCCTCCTGGTGCCACAGCAGGACTGAGGAGGAGGGGGCCCCGCCGGAGCCGGGAAAGCAGCTGGACCCCCACCCCGTGCTAAATCCCTGGGATAACAGCATGGAAGTGATGGCTTGTTGGGGTTGTTTGCCCACCCTGGGGTCTGAGTTCCAGGCGGACCCGGGCAGACCGGATTCCCGGTGTTTCCCAGTATCCCTTTGAAGCCCGCAGCGGCCCGACGGGCCGGCTGGGGCACCCATGGCTGGGGAGCACGGGAGGGGGTGCTGGGGAAGGGCACGGGAGCTGGTGAGGGGTCCGGAGCACAAGGGTGTTACGGTTTGAGAATCCCACAACAACTTTGTCATTTAGACAATTACTCCATCCCCACCCGGGAAGGGGAAACAAGGGAACACAAAGGTTGAAATATAAATAGATTGAACAGAAGATAACTAAATAATTAACATTAATTAGACCAAAGAACCAGTATTGATCCCGATACCAACACAAAATACACCAGGACTATTCCCAGCCCATTTTGTCCCAGGAAGCTGTGCCCTCCACAGGGACATCCTGCCAGTGCTGGGCTTCGGAAGGAACCACAAGGGTTGAAGTATTAACAGATTTAATAGAATAAAACTAAATAATGAACATTAATAACCAGTATTAATGTTAATAATTAACATTAAAGAACTAGTATTGATGCCCATACCAATATAAAATACACCAGGACTATCCCCAGCACATTCTGTCCCAGGAAACAGGGATCTATCCCACAGGGACAGCCAAGGTAGGACCCTGGGAGGGATGTCCCTGCAGGAGGAAGGGAAGGGCTCAGGGTTCTGACACCAAAGAGTTCTCCGGGTGACAGCAATGGAAGGAGAGAGGGAACTCCTCAGCAAACTGCCTGATTTCTATGGAATGTGCCGTTCATGGTATGAAACAATCCTTTTGGCAGCCTGGGGCAGGTGCCCGGGTCTCGCTTCTCCTGACCCACCTCAGGTGGCTTCCCTATTAGGGGAATGATGTGAAAAGGAGCTGTTTTGCAGCAGCCCTCGGCAGATGGGCTGTCTGTACGTGGTGGGTTTGGGTTTAGGTGTTACCAACGATGTGTCGCTGCTGCTGGGAACCCGTTGGGTGATGGATCCTGGCTGAGGTGCTGCACACAGGAGCAAAAAACTGGGACTTGGGCCATGATTGTCGCCTTCTGCTCAGCAAAGGGCAGCCTGGTAGCACAGATTTAGATATCAAAAAGGATGGCGAAAATCTTATTAATTGGGCTTTTCATCTCCTTTGAGTCTTTCCATTGCAAAGGAAGGAATCTAGCAGGTGGCAGTCAGGTTTCCACTCTCACGCTTGTTTAATACCTGCGCAGCATCCTTCAGGAAGGAGGGGGAAGAAAGTTCTCCAGGTGGAGAAAGGAGCCAGCCAGGCCTTAGGCTGCATTTCAACTGCTCAAAATGGGCTTTTAGTGCTTATCCTTGAGAGTCAAATCGGAGAGTTTAAGCCACGTGGCTGTAGCCCCAGATGTGCCACCGGGGTCCTGAGCCATGGTCCCACTTGATTGTGCGGAGCAGAGGGCTGATCCCATGGGTGTTCCCTGAGGGATGTCCCCAGGGGTGTTCCATGAGGGATGTCCCCATGAGTGCTCCCTTGATAGCTGATCCCATGGGGTGTTCCCTGAGGGATGTCCCCATGGGTGTTCCACGAGGACTGTCCCCGTAGGTGCTCTCTGGGGCAGGGGAGGTCCAGCCTCACCCCGTTCCCTGCTCCAGAGGTGGGAAAAGCCTGGGGACACCCCTGGGGAGTGGCAGGGCAGCATCAGCCCTGGCAAGGGTTCCCTTGGTGTTGCCTACAGACATGTCCCAGAGTCAGGACACAACCTTCTGGCCGAGGGTGCAGGTTTTCTGGTTCAGGGAACGAACTGAAAACTGGCATAAGAGCATTTCCCTTGGGGCCAGCAGGAAAATTACTGGATTCTTATTTAGATTTTTTCTCAAAGCACTCTGTTTTGAGCTGGCTGAATGGTCCTTCGAAAAGTCCATCCATCTGATGGCCGAAATCTTTCTGAGTTGTATCTCCTCCTTTTTCAGATTTTGCCCTGGGCTAAACTGGACAACAGGCTTGCAAATAATTTTGGCTGCTGGAAACTTTCCTCTTCATCCGCTAATCCACCCTCTTGCAAAAAATTCCTTGTCTTACCCATCAGTCTCCTTTCCCTGCTCTGACCTGAGATTGGCAAAGCGTCCATCCCAGATCTAAATTTTTGGTCTTTTATTTGGATGAAGGGAGAGGGCCCAGTTTTCCGGGGTGGTCTCTGGGTGAGCCCACAAGCTGGGAATGAGCCTCTGCCTTTGGCACGGGAGGCAGCAGAGAGACTAAACGAACGCCCAGTAAAACCAGTAAATAGGAAAATAATGGAGCCATCCAGGATTTATAGCCCATCCTAGAAACCTCTCAATAAATTCTGGGATCCTCTTCACACCGAGGATGAAGTGTTCCAAGGAATCTGACCTAGAAATCATTTTCTTAAAAATCTGCTGTTTTTTTTTTTTAAATAATCAAATTTCTTCTTTTTTAATTATGCAAATTAAAGTTGCCGAGGAACAATTGCTTGATTAGACCAGTTGGTACTGACCTAATAAATTATTTTGAATA
>VXBW01000180.1:30813-65463 GCA_013400375.1 Thinocorus orbignyianus
CCGGTTCCTGCCCTGCGACCGGGCTTGGGAAGTGGTGGGGTCTGGGTGGGATGGGAGGTTCCCAGAAGAAGGTGACCCTGCGCCCTGGGTGTCACCACACGCCACCGCTCCTCCTTCCCGTAACCAGCTTAAAAACTAGGCTCAAACTTAAAAATGCAGCCACCACCACTCACTTCTAAATTTATCTGGGTAATGAAGTCACTACACAAATTTAGCACATTAATTTTTTTGGTTATTAATTGCTAACAGTGAAAAGGGCTAAATTCAGAATAACTCTCTGTTTCAAAGACCTAATTGCCAAGGACCTAGCCTTAATATTAACTAGGATAATTATTATGCAAAGCATACCCACCCAGAATGTTTGCATAGCTATCACAAGCGCTTTCATAAATGATGCTTTAATTAGTCTTAATTAGAATTTGTTTAAGTCAGCAGGGAATGCAGAGCCCGTGAAATGATGTATGTAATAAGCATCAGGCTCACTTTTTACTTGGGGAATAGAGCTGACAAAATCACATCACGTTAAATTGATTCAGTCAGAATTAAAATTCTTATGGTATTAATTAAATGGGGGATCTCATTAGCAGGCTGCAGGGTGACAGAGTGACTCTTTGGCGACCAGATGTGAAGAAGCAGCACCGAAGGAGAGCACCATTAGACCAAAAAGTCTTCCTGTCAGAGGGGCTGGATGCACAGCCCCGGCAGGCAGGTACCAGCAAGGCTGAGCATCTCTCAGCTCGTCCGGCTCTGCTCAGCCAGGGGGATGGCATAAAGCAGGAATTCTTGGGGTTTGGGAGGGTGCTGGTGGCCGCAGGAGGCCATCCCACCGGAGAGACCCTGGCATCCTTGAGTGTTGCCTGCGCCGGGGCTTGGCCAAAGCCTGGGGTGCCCCCCAGCACGGAGAGACCCCCAGCACCCACCGTATCCCCCCCGGCACCCTCTGGTTAGAGATTCCCGGTGTCCACGGTGACTCTCACACACCCTGCGTACCGCTCATTTATAAGCCAGACCCAACTTTGCAGGGCTCGTCAAGGATAGATGGTATTTGCCTCCAATTTGCATATGTTTTGTGAATGACAAGGGGCACACGCTGCTGCTGCGCAGGCTTTTGTGACGGGGAACCACTTGCCGGCTTTATTTATCCTAAATTTAGGTACTTAAAGTACAGGCCTGCTCCTGGCCTGTGGCTGAAGGATGAAACCTCAGCCCAGCATCGAGGTGATGCTCTGGAGGGAATCCCGGGTGTCCTCCTCTGTGTCTTCTGCTCTTGCACCGCATGGGACACAGGGCCTGCAGTGGGATCAGACAGGATGGGTAAGATGGGACAGGATGGATGGCATGGGGTGGGGATGGATGGGATGAGGATGGGGATGAGGATGGGGATGGGGATGGAGATGGGGATGGGGATAGGGATGAGGACAGGATGGATGGGATGGCCCTGGCACTGTGCCCCTGTATAAGAGCTGGCATCCAGGAGAGTGGTTTTGTACGCTTATAATTATATTTAAGATTTATTTCAGCTGTGCTTCAGACAAACCTCACTCCAGACTCAACTCCATGATCCACGCTGGTGGGATCCCAGGCAAAACCCTCCTGCGGTGGCTCCCAGCTTGCAGAGACAGTCCCTACCCATCCCCGTGCGGAGGTCAGGGACCCCTGCCGTGGGTGGGCTCAGGCAGGGGCAGCTCTGCCCGCACCACCACCTACAGCCAACCTCCAAATCCCCCAAATTCCCCCATATATCTATATATCTATATGATATATATCTATATATCGTCATGGTTCGGGTGCCACAGGACTGATTTCTCTTCTAGTTATTGGGAAAACTGCACATTTAAAAGACTGGTGCCCAAATTGGTGAAAATATTTGCTTATTGCCAGCTCTGGGGTGCCAGTTTCAAGGTCTCAGCATTTTCCAGCTCCCCAGGTGAGGGGATGAGGAGAAGTGAGACCCGGACACTTGTCCCAAGCTGCCAGCAGGGTTATTTCGTACCGTGGGTGGCACATTCCACAGAAATTAGAAAGTTTGCTGAGGAGTTCTCTCTCTCTCTCTCCCTCTCCCTCCGTCCCTTGATTATTGGGATCCAGAGAACTCCTTGTCCGCAGGGCCGGAGCCCTGAGCCCTTCCCTTCCTCCCACACAGGTATCCCTGCAGGGAGGGCATGGATTCCGCTGGGTAGTGGGCTGGGAATAGTCCTGGTGTGGTTTATATTGGTATGAGAACTGATTTTTAGTGCTATTCTATTAATTGTTTAGTTTTGTTCTATCAAATCTGTTAATATTTCAACCCTCCTGTTTCTTTGCTTTTTCTGATTCTCCTTCCCAGGTCAGAAGGGGCCATGGGGTAAGAGAATAACTGTTTAAACGACAATAAATTGTTGTGGATTTCTCAAACCGCAACCATTTGCTTTTCTTTCTTCCAATAATCATTCTATAAATCTGGACACTAAAGAAATCCCGGAGATGTTTTCCTCCCTGCACATGCCTAGGGCAGGTACATCACGGGGAGGGGGGCTTCCAGAGCCTTGCCTTGGTCGTCACTCTAAGTTTCTGGAGGAGATGGACAGCCCAGCCCGTGGGACCCCTCCTGGCCCCAGGCCCGTGGTCCCAGCCCGGGGCTGCCGAACCGGAGCCGGTGCTGCCGGCAGGCACCGGTGCCCGCGGCACGGGATGCGGATGAGCTGTTATTGTCATACCCCGACCCCCGTGCCCAGGGAGCAAAAATCCTCCAGGCTAATTAGTCAGACTAACCTCCCGTTCCCAAACCCGCCGCCTGGAAATGCCGGGGACTTTTACCAGCATACGCCTCATCAGCATTCGCCTCCTCTGCCAAAGAACGGGAGGGGGGAGAAGAGATAACCATAAGGACGAGAGATAACAAGGAACTCAATAGGAAACAGAAACAAACACCGCCATGTCAGCGCTGGGGACCTCTCCTGCCATTTCCATAACCTCTGCATTGAGCCAAACTGCCTCCCTGCTGCCCCCAGGGCCACCAGCAGGACCTGCTCCAGGTCTCCATCCCAGTCCAGCCTCATGCGTGATGGTCACCAGGACCTGTCCTTCTCCTGGTCCCCATGCTGGACCAGCTTCATGTGTGCTGGCCACCAGGACCTGTCCCACTCCTTGTCCCCACCCAAGTTCAACTTCATGCATGAGGTTCAGCAGGACCTGTCCCACTCCTGATCCCCGTGCTGGTCCAGCTTCATGTGTGATAGCCACCAGGACCTGTCCTGCTCCTGGTCCCCATGCTGGACCAGCTTCACATGTGATGGCCACCAGGATCTATCCCACTCTTTGTCCCCATTCCAGTCCAGCCTCATGCATGATGGCCACCAGGACCTCTCCCACCCTCGGTCTGCAACCTGGTCCAACATCATGTGGGATGACCAGCAGGATGGGATCCTGGGAAACACCAGGACGGTGCAGGGCTCATTGTGGGGATGGGGAAATGCAACCTCTGTGCAGTGAGATCACGGTGCCAAGGAGCCTCCCACCCTCCCCCAGCACATAGAATCATAGAATTGTCTGGGTTAGAACGGACTTTTCAGATCACTGAGTCTAACATCAACCCAACAGTGACAAACCCACCACTGACCCATGTCCCTCAGCACCACATCTGCCCAGCTTTAAACACACCCCTTCTGGCTTTGCCCAGCATAAGCCGAGTTTTTTTTCTCAGCAGATATTTCAGGACTTGGTTGAAATCAAATACAGGTTTTTTTAATCTAGTCTAAACCTACTAAAACATTCACTACTCTTACTGCCTAATACATTTATTCATGGCCTATATATATTCCCCACTATAACTAACCTCTTTTTTCATGTCTTCATTTTTAATAATATTGCTTATGTGAAAATTGCTGGATAAATTATTCAATTCTCTCTATAATCTGGTATATCTGCAGTAAAACTGCTAACCTGGCTCTGTCAATACATTCGTAATAATTTAGGCTGTTTGCCTGTGTCCCTCTGCCCCCTTCCCTCTATCCCCCCCTGGGCCAGGGCTCAGCCCCCCCAGCAGAGCGGTGCCACGGGCAAGTATCTTGTTCTTGCAGGACAAAGAGAAGCTGCCACGTCGATACACAAATCAGGGCTTATTTCACATGGAATTTCGTGGGGAACTTCATGATGCTGAGGTGAGGAAGGGTGATTAATTGCTCCCACAATCACAACTTCACAAAGCTTGAGCACCCACTGCAAATATCCCTATTTTTGGGGAATAGCAGCAGGGGTTTCAGGTGAACGGTCAAGGTGGGGGTGCTGGTGAGGGGAGGAAAGTGGGAAAATGCTGGGAATCCTCTCTAGGAGGAAAAAGCAGCTCTTCCCTCGTGTGTCCAGGACACCCTGCCGGGTGTGACAGGACATATCCATGTGTACAAAAATGGGACCAGGGAGGGAAGAGCTGCTGAAGTGCTAAAATATTTGCCAGGGCTGCACCATGCACATGTCCCTCCCACAAATTAAGAATGAGACCAAGAGCTTCAACCCCTTCCCCAGGGCTGGGGCAAGAGCCCGTGTGGGAGCTGACACCCAGCCCGACAGCCTTTACAACTAACATTGACCTTGGCAAGATTAGACTGTGCCCATGAGACCATCGGCGTGGGGCAACAAGAGGTGGTAAACAACTTTTTAAGGATGTTGAAAGAGCAGAAGACATCTCAGTGTGTTAGCCAAAAAACAACATGTGAGACCAACCAAGAGAAAACACACTATGAGGAACCACAGAGCTTTTGTATAAGAGAGTAAGCTTTGTGCAATAAAGTTGCTGTAAGAAATTATTGGTGTTGAGTCGGTCTGAAGAGCGACAAGCCCGCCTTCGCTGCCACAGAAACCCCTCGCCCCCCTCTCAGCACCCTCCATCACTTAAAGATGTCGAACTCTGGCAATAGAGCCATTTAAATAATAAAAAAAAGGGGCAAATAAAATGCTGAGAGTCAGTTTGATCTAACTCAACCTTTTCAAATGACTACACTAATTTTCGACACATGAATTTAACTGTGTGTTTGCCCCCCTATAAACAGGACGAATAAACACTATATCATTTTTACACTTGAACTGTATTATGATTTTAATGCAGGCTCAGGTGAGATGAGGTCAGAGGATACAATTAAATGGATCTGGTACCATCTGGAGATTAGGGTCTCTTTAACCATGCTTGGGTGATTTATCCATCAGCAACTCATGTAGTGCTTCATAAAAACTGGTATCTGTTTAAAAAAAAAAAAAAGATATTAAAATACAGCATATTTTTAAAATTAGAGACTAAAATATAGCGCAGTTGCAGGCAAGCAGTTTATTTCTTAACCACTGGAACAGAAATCCCTGCGTAGGAGTAAATCTGCTGCTATAAACGTGCTGTATTTATTGGTATTTATACGGGGCTGCTTTGTGCAGGGCAAAAGGAAAACAGCCACCAAATCCCAAGCCCTTTTAAGCCAAAGCCTAATGAGGTGGGATCCAAAGGGATCCCATATCCCCAAGAACAGATCTAATACCTGCCCTCCTGGCGGAGCCTGCCCTCCTCGGGACCCCCACGTCCCGCTCCTGGGAGGATGCTGTGCTGGGAGAGCGGCTTTATTCCAGCAAAGAAAAGTTGGGAGCCTTCTACCAGCTTTTATTGTGAGGCTGCAAGCAATAGTCTCTGGCATTAGCCAGAATTTATTTTGCAATAAAACAAAAGGGGTGTAAAATCAAATATTTAAAGTGTCAACTTTCAAAGCAAATGAGTGGCCGAAACTCAGTTTAATAATTGATCCATCAATGTGCAGATCAAAAGCCGAGGCCAAAATTAAACAATTATTTTTCTGAAATTATATTTGATTAAAAATTTCCTGAAAGAAAAGCAATTCAGCCATTCTTCTGGACAGTAATTTGTACAGTTTAGTGATCTTGCTGTCAATAATATACAAATAGCCCTAATATATTACTATAATGCTTCATTTTCATTAAGACATCTGCCAAGTTCTCAAAAACCTTTTCCATTTGGGACTTGACTTATAATTGCATAATCCCTTGGGGGAGTTTCAATATTATTTTAATCAATTTTAACCACAATACACAATGTGGATGATTACATTGCAATGTCATTTCCAAAGTTACTTTCCCCCATTACTCATTTGCGAGGGGAGAGGACGCTGGAAATGTTTGTGGAAGATATTCCGGCAGGGAAACAAATGACAGAAGAGCAGAATGAATTTCTCCGCCTTTCAGAAGAACGACGAGGAGGATAAATATGAATTTGCATGAACTGAGGGTCTGTGGTGAGCGTGGCTGGTGTCCCTGGGTCTCACAGACCGCCCCAGCAGCTGCTCATCGCTAATCCCCCCCTCCTAACTACCCCCTGTCCCTTCCCACCCCAGGAGCACAGGTTGTACCTGCCTGAATCAGTGCTGATAAAGTACAGCTGATTGCTCGTCTCCCTCTGCTCTGGACCAGCTCATCACTGTGGTCCAGGAAGGCAGAATCACTGCGGGGTCACTTTCTGGGTTGTTCTGCAAAGTTTTTGCCGGTGAAATCTTGATCTCCAGCGGCAGGATCCCAAACCCACAGGTATTGGTGCCCGTTATCTCCTCCTACTGCCCTGTTTTCCCACTATCTCTGGATAACCACCTTGCACATGGCCCACTCCTCCTTTCTCCCCTGCTTGAAATTCACAAAGAAGGTTGTGGGCAGCCACGTCTCTTCTCACCTGCAGCAACCAAAATCTAAGGCCAAAATTAAATACTCACTTCCCTGAAACTGCATTTGATTAAAAGTTTTCTGAAAGCAGAACAATTCAGCCACCAGAGCACCACAGCTGATTGGCAGCTGGGGAAACGTCTGTTTAGGGTGAGGAATGGGTCTAGGAAGGACTAGGGATCCACAAGGCCCACAAGGGTCTGGAGGGGTCCACCAGGGTCTGAAGAGGACCAGGGGTCTGCAAGAATCTGGAGAGGACCAGGGGTCCACAACAGTTTGGAGAGGACTAGGGTTCCAAAACAAGATCCACCAGGGTCTGGAGAGGACCAGGGGTCCACAAGTTTGGAGAGAACTAGGAGTCCACAGCAGTCTGGAGATGATTAGGGTTCCAAAAGGAGATCCACAAGAGTCTGGGGTGGACTAGGAGTCTACAAGCTGTGGAGGGGTCAGAGGATGGAGACAAAGGCACATGGAGGGGAGCACATCAACAGTGTTTGGGGTGAAAAGGGAGGGCTGGCAGTGGAAGGGGAGGGTGCTCCAGGTGAGCTGCTCCTGCACAGATTTAGCACGCCAGCTCCTGCACAGCCCAAACCCGCCTCCAGACACGACCCTGGCAATATTACAGTGGTAATATTTTCACAAGCATGACCTCCTCCGAATCTGGGTCTCCAATATATTCTGAGCAAACATGCTCTCCCCCCTGTCAGGCACACGGCAGATATCTTCTTTCTCCACCTGGTTTTTCCTGAATGAGCCAGCTCCATGGGCACACGGAGGTCCCTCAGCCGCGGCATTACACACACACGGTGGGGACGGGGAACTGACAGCTGTATTTTAATTGTTGCCACTACGGTGGGTGCAGTGTCTTTATAAACACTGGTGCTAATCTCAGAGTAGATGTAATTTAACCTAAGACAGAGCAACTCCTTGTTAATGAGGTTTTTTCCCACATTTCCTCCTGTTTCTCTGATGGGAGAGAAGGTGGTGAGGCCATTGATGGGAGGGAGCTCCCTCTTGCAGGAAAGGATGAACTCAGTGTCTTCTCCACCTGAACAAACCAACCCAGCATAATCTGGGATGGTACATAAATGTGCTGAATTACTTCTCCAAGGCTTTCAATAAATAAATAGTTTGCAAAGGTGTAAAGCATGGAAAAGCACAGACCCAAAAACCATCTCTGCCTCCAGCCCAGCAGAGAGTCCATGGTTTGAGTCTCTGGGTACCCCAGGGAGCTGCTCCAGCCTCAGCTGACACAACTGGCACCAACAGGGAAAAATAGGATATTGCATCGGGTCTTTAAAAATCACTTTAATGTGATTCCCCCCTCCCCTGAAAGAAAATCTACCCAAAAACTTTACATTTTCACTAAGTAATTTCCTGGTATATTGAAAAAATCTCAGAAGTGTTGCCTGTGGTGTGAAGTAAAAACTACAAATCTTGTACAGTGTAAATTTGTCCACCACAGTTCTCTGCCAAAATCCTCAAAAACTGCAAAAGCAAATGTAACGCCAAAGTTGTTAATGGTCACCAGCCCCCTCCCCTCTCCAAATGAATGTGAGTTGGGTCCTTAAGTGAAACCACTTTTAAAAACACAGACTGTTTGTGAAAGTTGCATTGCAGTCTGTAAAAAGCAGGCTTTTGTGCTCCTCCTTATTTTAAAACACTAATATTAGTGAGCCCAGTGCCGCCAAAGGGTATTTCCCAGGCAAAAAGGAGGTGCTGTGCATGGGGCAACACGGAATTCAGGAGCTTCCTGTCACCATGCAAGAAATACATAGGAACATTTCTCCTGTTTTCTTTAAATTGACCAGAGACTCGGAGCAACCTGTAAGTTTGTTTAAGCCAAAGCCACAGTGCATCACATTGAGTGGTTCTGCCACAGTCTGTCATAGAGAGTGCTGAAATGTATTAAAATGAGACCAAAATGTGAGAATGAAGAGTTAGCTCCCTCAGAGAGAGGGAAAGGGGTCAGTTTTGTCTTCAAAACTGGTGGAAAATAAGGATTGAGAAGTTAAACCAGTTCAAAACATACTTGTTTAAGGTTTTACCGAGTGCTGCTGGTTTCAGGAGCCTTTGGGTCAGGTCTGAACCCATTTTAGGACTTCTCACCTCTGCTAGGACAGGATGGGTCCCACCTTCTCCATCCATCCACCTCAGGGACTGGCAGTGGGTTGGGTTATTCAACATGTTGGCTGATTTAACGCTTCTTTTGTCCTGACATCAGCCCCAAATCCTGCATGTGTCATTAAAACTGGACTCTTTTTAGCAGTTTTTAGAAAGCGGAATTCTTCTTTTCAGTGAGAAGTTCCCCAAACGTGATGACGTAACTTCTTATGGAAACAGAAACCCAAACCCCGGAGTTGTGAGCTGGCTCTGCGGGGGCACAAGTGGTTTGGTTCCATGAAACATTTCATTTTCATGAAAGGTTTTCAGGCTCCCAGGGATGCTCTGCCTTCTCCAGATCCCCGGGAAGCTCTGCCTTCTCTTCTCCACATCCCAGAGATATCCTGCCTTTTCCAAATCCCAGGGATGCTCTGCCTTCTCCAGATCCCCGGGAAGCTCTGCCTTCTCTTCTCCACATCCCAGAGATATCCTGCCTTTTCCAAATCCCAGGGATGCTCTGCCTTCTCCAGGTCCCAGGGATGCTCTACGTTTTCCAGATCCCCATGATCCTCTGCCTTCTCTGCATCCCAGAGATGCTCTGCTTTCCCTGGATCTGTGTGTTAACAGCACGGAAGGATACGACTGAACCACTTATCAACATGGAAAAAGCTGCCGTGGCCAGGCACAACCACAGAGAAAAACCATTAAAAAGTCATTTCCACCAAAGGGATGTTTTAAAAAAACATTTCTGAGCCCTACCTATGGCACTTTGCATAATTCCCCCCTGTTTATGAAAATGAAATCCCTGAGAAGTCTGCGTCGGAGCCCATATGGTGGCTGCTGTGATATTTGGCATAAGAGCTGAGGAAAACCTGGCACTTCTAATCTGCCGACTGGCCCCCGGGATGGGTCCCCAGGCTGTGCCGAGCTGGGCCAGGGCAATAAGGGCACCGGTCCTGGGCTGTGCCAGGGGAATTAACGAGCCCAGGGGAATTAACGACCCCCGGCTGCACCTCTGGCCGTGGGCTCCCCCAGCCGCATCCCTGAAAGGGTTAAAGAAGTTTTGACTGTTTTACTACGTGAACGCTGCCAGCGGAATGCATTTTGAATCCCTGTTTAAAAGACATGTAATTGCCTCAGATTCTTTATATTATCATAACTCTTCAAAATTGATTGGTTTTAGGTTTATGGAAAAATATGCAAATGCCCGGAGAACGACACACGTTCCTCATTGTGGGTATAAAAGTAGTTCACAGAGAATCCATCTGATTGAGTTTGATTACTGAACAAAATCTAATTATTTTAGACACACGTTCGGGCTTTCCTGGAGAGGCACGCTGAAGAGAAGAAATATTTGGTACCCGTCAGCGCTGTTTGCCCGCTCAGATCTGTTTATTCACATATATTTTGACAGTCCAGGATTTGGAATGCCTGATATCAATGCTCACTCTCCAGAGTAGAGGAAACCAACGCAAGTGGGTGCCATTCCACAGTGCCCACCCATCTCCCGAGGTGATTTGGGTTAAATCATCTTCTGATCTCCTGTTTCAGCAGCTTTTGTACCAGTTTTTGTGCATCCCTGTGCGGGTTTTCGTGCATTTCCACCAGGTTTTCCTGGGGAAGAGTCTGGGGATGCCAGGCTGACAGGGGACATCACAGCCCCAGGGACACCACCCCATCATCGGCCCCACCAGGAGTGCTCAGCAGGGTCTGCACCTCCCTGCTGAAATCTCCTAACATTAATTCTGGAGAGGCAGGGAAACGCTCTCACCAAGGTTTTGGCCCCTCCTGGGCCTTTGTCAAGGAGTATTTATAAGTCTTTTAAAACAGCTTTGAATAATTACTAAATCCCTCCCTCTCATAAACAATTATCATCCTTTCCCAATTATCTACTCAATTATAATCTACAAAGTCTCTTGCATTGAATTAAACCATATGTTCTTCACAGTCACTTCTAGCAGGAGCACGCCAGTCTGCCTGGCTCTCTCCAGCACACAAACTTTTTCTTCCCCCTAGAGACCCCTCCTCACCCACCTCCACACCCACCAGGACCAGCCTTTACACAGCAAGACCCTGGCCCAGGAGGTCCAGAAGGGTCCAACCCACCCCACAGTCCAGCTCCTGAGGCCACCAGATGCCTTTTTTTCAGTTGTGTTGGTTGAACCAGGCTCTGAGTTGGGACTTTTTTGCAACTTGATGAGAGAGTGTGGGTCTCGTGCTCAGGGAGCATGGAGGTGCCTCTGATCTGACTTTAACAATCTCAATTGTTAAAGCATCAATTTTGTTCCACCAAAACCCTCTGCCTGTACCCATGGACCCCACAGAAGTCACTGTGGAGGAAGGGCAGGCTCTTTCCCAGCCTCTCCAACAGCTGCCGTTTCTATTTTCTTGGTAAGGGAAGAGAATTATCATCACCCCAAATCACTCTCCCTCATCTCTGAAGATGTTTTTTCCCCTATAATCGAGTACCTCTGCCAGTTGCCACCAGGAAAGCTGGGCTGCCCACCCTTTAAGGACGTTGGTGTGTAATAATTAGGTGTAGAGCCCCTCAAATACAACCTGTTATCAAATATAAAATAATTACTTATGCATTCTGCTAGGAGACCTGTCATTAATTAGGAGTTTTACATATTAATTGCAACACGGGGAAAAAAACAAACCCAAAAAACAACAACCCACAGTTTTTGTCTCCCTGTGAAACTCTGAGTGCTGCTGAGGGTGTGCGGCCCATGCTGCACCACAACAGGTGGGAAAACGCTGGAGTTTTGGCTCATTTGCAGGAAAATCAACTGAGGTGAGGAAATACCCGGGCAGATAAACCCTCTGGCCACCCTGAGGAGGTACGTCTGTGGGTGCCCAAAGGCTGGGCTCCCCGGTGCTGGGTACCTGGGGAGGATGGGGAGCAGAATTGTAGGGGGGACCCTGGACCTGCCCAGTGGTGGGACCACAACAGGGTCCATGGGGATGCCAGCAGCCCCATCCCAGCAGAGGGGAGGTGGGGGAAGTGGGAGGAGGTACATCCTCTCCATGTCCTGTGACGTGGGACCATGGAGGCAAAAGAGGACTCTCCCTCTGGAGGGAAGGATGTGGAGGATCATCTGAGGATGATACCACGTTCTCATGGACAAATGAGGGACCGCTCATGACCAGAGTGTGTGTGTTCTCCAGCACTGAGGTTCCCTCCCCAGGCCGGATTTTTCTCCTTGGCAGCAGGAGAACAGTCCGCGTGGTTGGAGCAAGAGGGGTCACCAACTCTAACAGGGGGCCACCAACACCAACAGCCTTTCCTGGCTGAACCATGTCATTTGGTGCCACACTCACCAACAACAGCCCATTTTCCTGGGATCTGGTCACATCCCACACCACAGATCACTCCAGCTCACCCACTCAGAGGCTGCTTGGACCTCTCCGGAGTGGTGGCCAACCCCTGGGCAAAGGTGACCAACGTGGCCCAGATCTTCTGTAGGGACAGGGGAGCTCCTCCCTGCTGGAACGGGCCCTCATCTGGCAGCCAGGAGGCCAAGGACTGGTTTTACCATCATTTTCACCCAAAGGCAGTCTCAAAGAAGACAGAACAAACCAGCCGGTGTGTCAATAAGGATTTGCACCGTGTCATCTGTGCCAAAAAACCTCGCTCAGTCTTCTCCACTTCAGCACAAATTAGAATTTATATGCAACTCCCCACTTCAGGTGGGCAATCCAAAGACATTAACCTCAGGAGAAAATTGCTTTTTGGTTTTTTTTCCTGACTTAACACACAGCTTATTATCACGTCAGGCAGAAGAGACAGTGGGGAAAATGCAAAAAGGACACCACAGCACCCAGGAACAGCTCGCTGGGGGGAATGTTTAAATCCAGGAGTGCAGGGCTCCTTCTTCATGGCAGCAGAGACAGACAAGTCCATCCGAGAGCTCATGAAATCAACCCTGCTGCAGAACTTCACCCCAAAGAGCTAGTCCAGAGAAGATGTCCTTATGCTCCCCAGAGCAAGTCTGGGGACGCAGGGTTGCTTTCTGCCAGTGTCCTAAAGCACTTTACAGACTTACAGACTTCTGTCCCCCGACTCTGCCATCACCAGGGGCTGAGCTGCTGTGGAAACCAGCCACGTGGCTGAATTTTGCTGAGTTTTGACTTTTCCCCTTTTCTTTGACTGTTTTGCTGACCTTCCCTCCTCCTTTCCATGCTCAGCTGCAGCCGCCGGAGGTCCCCGGGGCTGACGGGAGCTGTGTGAATGGGAAATAGAAGAGGATTTGTCCCCCAGGTGCCCCATCTGGAGCCCTAGGAGGAGGGGGAAGGGATTGACACTGAAAGAGGGGAGATGAAGCTGAGATGTGGGGAAGAACTTCCTTGATGTGAGGGTGGTGAGAGCCTGACCCAGGTTGCCCAGAGAAGCTGTGGCTGCCCCATCCCTGGAGGGGTTCAAGGCCAGGCTGGATGGGGCTTGGAGCAACCTGGGCTGGTGGGAGGTGTCCCTGCCCAGGGCAGAGGGGTTGGAACTCCACGATCTTTAAGGTCCTTTCCGACCCAAAGCATTCTGTGAATCTATGAAAGTGTAGGTTTTTTCCCACCTTGAGCCCCCACTGCCCATGGTGGCCCCTCTCAGGGTTCTGCAGCTGGAGAGGAGCACAGACAGGGATGCTCACGCTGGAGATGACTCCCCTGCTGTGCGAGAGACACCTGAAATCCTTCTCCCAAAGGAAGAAAAATTTAGAAATGGATGTTTGGAAAGGGAAATCTTGTCCTCCAAGGCACTGGCAGTTCTTGTTGGCTCCCAATCCCATTTCAAGGCTGGTCACTGGTCCCCCAACCCATCCCCCTTTCACCCCCAAGGGCACAGCCGTGGGTACGGGCTGGCTGTGCCCCGAGGCTCCCGGCAGCCGAGCCAGCATCTCGCCAGAGGAGAGTTGTCACATTCCCTGATTCATCAGCTCTTCCTCGGGCGGCGGCGGCGGTACCTGTGCCATCTGTGCCGAGCGCTGAGCGGGGAAACCTCTCTGCAGCTGCCATACAAATCAGGGGCACCGCCAAGGTCGCGCTGAAGGGAATTTGGGGACACGGGGAAGATGTTCGGCGGCGCCGGCGGTGAGCAATAACAGCATCCCCGCACCGGCCCTCCCGCATCCCCCCCTGCTCCGCCCCAGCCTGCAGCAGCCCGGGCCCCGCTGGGAGATGTGTATTATGCCTGGGTTAATTTACTGATTAATCTCCAGTCAGTGGTTTGTGCTTTCCCCAGATGGCCAATTAAAATTTACAACTGGCAGAGCGGTGCCCTGTTGGCAGGCGGCTGCGGGGCCGCGGCTGGAGGCAGCGACAGACGGCACGGGCCCTCCTCTGCCTGTGCTCCGGTGGTGCCCCGAGTCCCGGGCAGAGCAGCCTCCAACACAGCCCTGGAATAGCCTGGCATAGCATGGAATAGCCTGGCACAGCATGGTACAGCCCTGGTACAGCATGGCATACCCTGGCACAGCCCTGGCACAACATGGTACAGCCCTGGAATAGCCTGGCACAACATGGCATAGCTCTGGAATAGCCTGGTACAGCCCTGGCATAGCATGGCAAAGCCCTGGCACAACCCGGAATAGCATGGTACAGCCCTGGAATTGCTTGGAATTGCCTGGCACAGCCCTGGCATAGCATGGCACAGTCTGGAATAGCCTGGTACAGCCCTGGCACAGCATGGTACAGCTCTGGTACAGCATGGCACAGCACGACACAGCCCTGGAGTTCGGTGGGTTCGGTGTCTGAATTCCCACAGAACCATCCTCAGCCACGGGAGAGCCCTGCAGCAGACAGGGCAGGGGGGTCACATCCCAAGGTACCGATCTGTGTCTCTGCACTGACACACACATCCCCCTCACCGAGTTTTTCCCAAAATGACAGATTTTGACAATCAAGGGAATGACTCCTCCAAGCAGGGCAGCCCCTGGGAGCTGGCAAGAACCTGGGCATGGAATGGGTAGCGTGTTGGAAATGCCATGTACCCTCCCCAAGGGACAGGCCCCAGGGCAGGGAGGGTTCTGGCTGGAAGGTGGATCCAGAGGACGGGAACCACTGTGGGACACCAGGGGCAGGGTGAGGGGGGCGTGCCCAGGCATTAGGAGAGACCTTGGGAAAAGTTCAAAGGACTGGAAGAGAAATGAATCCTGTATCCCTCAAACCTCATTAGTGTAATTCCTGCTGCTGGGAGTTTCCCTGTCTCAGAAAGGGGACCCAGCTCCGTGTGTCCCCATTGGGGACCCACGGGGAACCCCCCACTCTCAGCCAAGGCACAGCCTTTGCCCATCGTCATGGAGGGATCTCAGGAGTGTCCCTCCAGATCATCCCAACCCCTGCCCAGAACCTTCACCCAGCCCTTGTGGAGCTCCTGCAGCCCATGGCATTGGGCCGCTGTGTCCTGGGCCACCAAGCCACGGGCAGGGCTCTCTGGTCCCCCAGACCCTTCCCGGCAGACTCATTCCTCTCCCAAGTTACGGAGCTCTCCAGGAGCTGGGAGCGCAGCATTCCTGGGAAACACACACACCTGGGCTGAGCGAGGCTGTGAAAATATTCACATTTCACAGAGCCCTTCTCAGAAATGGAAACAAATCCTGTGTGCCCAAAAACCGTTCCACCAGGGTCCCTCCACCATCCAGGCTGCTCGAGCCCCCACCCTGAGAGCCCACCTTGTTCCAAGTCCTGTCCGGTTTGGGAATAACGGGTTTGTTGGTGGTTTTTTTTTCTCTTTTTTCACCAATTTGGAAGAACCCAACACCTGTTAATACCGCGACCTGCACAGTTACTGTCAACAGAGACGGGCTGGTGATCTTTAAAAGGAGATTTTCTCAGGGTGAAGGACAAACATGACATTAGAGCCATCAAACTCCCTGCCTGACAAGGACATATAAATTGTAAATGCTCGGGGGCACTGAGATCAGCTCCTCTTTCTGTGGGAGAAGCAGGGACAGGGACCACCAGTGGGCAGGAGGACGGGGCTCCCCATGCCCCTGGGGATGGCAAAGCAGAAAAACCAAGGAAAGGATTAAAAAATTCCCCCAAACTAAGCATAAAAACCCCCAGAAAGCAGGGGGGCATCAGGGAATGAGGCAAAATCCTGCTTTTCCTGCACCAGTGTAAATCCATGGGACCCTCCTTGGGTTTACCCCCGCCAAGCAGGAGCAGGATGGAGAGGAATCCGGTCCTCCAACTGTAATTAAAAATGAGAATGAAATTAGTGCTCTCGCAGAGCCTACGTGTCTGTGCAGATGAAGAAGGAGCTTTCCCTCTGCTCTGCCGAGAAGCTGCTGCCTGGCAGGTACAATATCCTCCAGAAACCAGCAGAAATTGGGTAAAAACATCATCATTTCTGTGAAACCTCTCCACCTGCCGTTTTGGGGGAGCAGGGAGGTCCCCAAGTGCTGCTGCGGGAGTTTTGATGGTCAACTCTCGTTTTTGGGATGCTCTGTTGGCATCCCAGCCCCGAGCCCTTGGCCTGGGAATACAACCCAGAGCAGGAGGGGATGATCCTGGGCTGCGGAATTGTTGGGAGGGGGGTGTACACGCCAGAAGCAGTCCCCAATTTTTTCCCTTGTGCTCAGCAAACCCAGGAATTTCCCTGGAATTCCAGGAAGGGGAAGCTAGTGAAGCTGACTGTCCAGTGTTAGAGGATTTGAGATGAATTCTGCATCTTGTTTCTGTGCCTCGTTTTCCCCATCTGTAAAATGGGGATGTTGGCAGTTCTTTGGGATCTGCCATGCAAAGCATCTGGGTGAGATAAACCCAGGTAATTCACTAAAGAGAGAAAATCTTCTTATTTTCAGAACCTGTCCATTTATGGGCTCATTTAGACACACATTTGGTTGCATTCAATCAAGAACATTTCAATTTACATTTTAAGAGTTTGTTTCCAGAGTTGCAGAGTTGGACATTTCGGATTTTGGCAGCATCCCTGAGGAGTCAGCTTTTTTTGGCAACACCAAATAGTCCTGGTACCCACCACTGTGGCTGGGCTTGATTTATGTACGCGGTACCAAATAGCCCTCACCTGGAAAATAAAAGAAAAAGAAAAGGGAAGCAGCTGAGTAGGAAAAAAAAAAAAAAAGTGAAGCAGGGAAATTGTAAGGTTTTTTATGCCATTTGTGCCCAGTTTAAGCTGAGGCATCAAACTGGTTCCGAAGCCACGTCCTGGCCATGTCCCCACCCCAGTGAGGGCACTAGCCCTGCTCCCAGGGACACCCCAAAAGGGTGATGGGGTGGGGGGTGCACCCAGAAAAACCCCATCCCGGCCACACAGGTGGAGTTGGGTGTTGGGGAGGGATTAGCCGGGGCTCCCAGCAGCGAGCCAGGCGTCTCTGCCCTGTCAATGCAATAAGGACATACACCTAAAATTGCAGAATTTCTAGCCTTGAAAGGAGCAAAACCCCCTGTAAAGTGTCACTTCTACATAAAAACATTGCTGCTGTCCTCAGTGTACGTAACCTTCCCCACAAAGAAGTGTGTCTATCGTATACAAGTCTTGTAAACCTCTCGTATATATATGTATTTATAGATAGATAAATAGATATGCATTTTCTATATCTGTATGTATTTTCTAATGAATTCCAGGGAAGGACATTACGGTCTACGTTTTGCCAGACCTGGCACCTTATCAATGCTATTCACATTTAATTAGTAGACATTTCTCCTCCCTGAGCATATTTACTTGAATTCCTTGTTCCTACGGCAACCCAGGCAGCAGCACGGCTCCGGGAGCAGTCTAGACTAACCTAGGAGAGGGATGGAGATTAACGAGCAAGCTCAATATTAAGACTGCGCCGCAAAGGCTGAGCCTGGCGAGAGCAGCATTACAAAGCAGGCTCAGATAAGACTCTTATTTCAAGGAGCCTATTTATAGCCTTGCAGATTTGTATTTATTCAAGGGTGCCTCCGGCGTGTGTGAGGCTGGAGAGACAGCTCCTGCAGCACCAAGTTCTGGGTAACCGGTTATCAACTCAGGGAAAGAGATTTATTTCTTATTTTTAATATATTTTTTTTAATAATTACAACCCATTTTCATTTTGAAGTACCCACCGAGGGAATAGAAGTAGGTAAACAATGGCCAAGCCATTTCTCCTTCCAGATGCTCTCCCGGCTGATGCGGCTGGAGTTCTCAAGCACATTGAAGCTCTCAGGTGCCTCCCGGCAGCGGCTGCTCGGAGCAGAAAATACTCTTCCCAGGGATATTTCCCACACCTATCGCCCCTTCTGGCTGCATTCTGCTTTAAGGTTTCCTCACCCAGTGTGGACACCGAAGGCAAACATTTAAGGACAGATTTGAGACAAATATCCAACAATTCCCCTCCTTTTATTTTATAAACGTCTGGGGTGTTTGGCTTGATGAAGGGAAAAGCAAAATACATTAAATGAGGAGGAAGGGGCCATTTCTAAGTTGCAGAGAGAAGCAGCTCACCTGAGCATTTCTTAATGCATGGGGATTCGGATCCTTTTGAAGGGAAAAAGTACAGACTGAATGTTTGCAACCCAGTTGGCACAATTCAGCTGAGGAGCAGACAGATTTGCTAAAAGACATTCAAAGCCTTCGGGAAAATCACTAGGACAGCACCAAAACTCTGAAGGGTTGAGTTTTACAGATCTCCAGAAATGTGTTATGGGCTTCAGAGGTTAAAATATGTATAGATTTTTGTTGGGGATGTTTAAGGGGTTCCCGGGGCAGACTCCTTGGGTCAGCAGCCCCCGGCCGAGCCCTGGGGACCCCCTCCATGCCCCGGTGGGGGGAGGACACGGGAGCCAGCACCTTCCTTGGCTCTGGCTGCCACCAATAAGCCCCATGCGAGGGGGAGGGGGAGCTTTGTTTTGACTCTCCGAAAATATTTGGGTGCCAATCGTCTGTTTTGGAGACGTCTGAACCACAGGTTTAATGTGCTTGGATCTCATCCCCCTCCATTGGAGCTGGCCCCTCCCTGTCCCCCAGCCCTGGACCACATGGGAACCCACAGAGCCCTGAGGTCACCCGAGATGCCCCGGGACTGGGTCTATCCTCTTCATGCTCTGAGTTCAGAGCCCCAAATTTCTCACTTTTGCAGGAAAAAAACAATAACCCTGGGGTGCAATGAGCCAACACAAACTCCCCCAGAGGGCTTTCCACTGCCTTGGGCTTGCAAGGAGAGAGGAGAGGAGAGATTGTGTTTTCTCCACCTTATTGCCCACTGCCCAAGCTTCCATCTCCCCGCAAATATTGGCCATCACAGGAATTAATTAATCTCAGCAGCCAAACAGCGGGGCACCTCCTGCGCAGCCAGTGCCCTGAACCCCACAATCCGGGATGTGCTCCCGGGCTTGTACCGAGTGCCTTTTAATACCAAGGAACACAACAACTTAAATGCCATTCCCTGGTTTTATGAAAAAGCAATATAGGAGAGTAAATAGGGCAAATACCAACAAGGAAGGACACGCCAGCCGAATCGAACAATAAATTCAAATAATATCACTAAATCGAAGAGCAGAGGCAGTGTCTGAGAGCTCCCTTCTCTCCGTGACTTTTCTGGAGAGCCGAGCAGCCGAGCACATGTAAGAATAACCTATTCTCCTTCCCCATTAACAACAACAATCAAGGCTGGATTAAACCTCTTCAAATAATTCTCCAAGTAGAGATAAAGCATAAAAGAGAGAGAGAGAGAGAGAGGGAAAAAATCCAGCGTATTCTTTCAGCACGGGTAATAAGCTTACGCCTGGAATAGACTTGTTAAATAATTAGAGTTAAATTACCTCCTCTCCTACCACCGGCTTTTCCTCGGGAAGTTGCGGTTTAACGGGGAGGGATGGGTGCAGAAGAGGGGGAGAGGATGGGGGAGACACCCCCTCTCTCAAGGCAGGTGAAGTTGTCACTGAGGGTCCCCGGGGAGCTGCCCTGGCACTGTGCACACGCGTGGGCACACACATGTACAGGTGTGTACACACACACGTGTGGGTGGGCACTCACACCCCGAGACCCCCAGCCCCAGCCCAGGTCCCCACTCCCCAACAGAAGGCACCAAAAAAAAAAAGGAGAAAAGAAAAAAAAAAAAGGAGGAATTGAGATTTGCAGATCTGATAATGAGCCAGTTAATGACATAAATGATACCTCAAGAACCTCACTAAACCATCCAGGTCCTACAATTTAATCTGTAATAAATACTCCTGCATCATTGCGAGATGGCTGCTCATAATGGCAAATGAAATATGCTGGTATGATAGGTACAATAAATCTGGATTTTCCTATGGTTCCCTCAGGCTAGAACAATATGTAACCAGAGTGCGCACTGTCAGGATGAGCAGATCTCAAAGCCATCATAAAATCTAAATGGGGACTAATTAGGAGGCCCTTCCCTTCTAGAGTTACTATTTCTATTGACATTTTCCATGCATGAGCCCCTCCATAACATCATAAGTCACCAAGATAAGAACTCCCTAGATTATAGGGAAAAAGCTTTAATGGAGAAGTTGAACTCAAAGGCGATGCATAAATTTTCCTTCTGATACCCCGGGAAGTCTGTGTTCAGTACTTTCTTTACAAACTTTCCTCCCCAGTGCCGGGTCCCGCTCCATCCCACCCCGTCCCTGCTCCCACCCTGGCCTGGGGACGGGCGCCTGGGGGTGCATCGGGGCAGGACATGCTCCCTGTGAGCCCCCTGAGACCCCCAACCCAGCTCCTGGGGGGGCACCCCCTCTCTGCCCCCCTGGGGACAGTGTGCCAGCAGGGCAGGGGGCACAGGAAGGTAACCCTGAGGGCACCTGTGTGGTCCATAGGTGTCCTCTGCATCCCCAGGGGACAGGGGCAGTTGAGGTGGGAGGTGGGGGCAAAAATTCCATGGGTCACAGGGTAAGAAGAGCCAGGATGGTCCATGATGTGCAACAGGACTGTGCCCCTGGGGAAAGCCAGCACCCCTGGGTGCTGGGGGCAGGTGCCAGTGCTGAGCACCACCGCTGCCCCTGTGGGTGTCCCCCTCAGAGGCTTTGGGGAGCACACCAGGTTTCCACAGAGCCATCCAGGCATGGTCTAGGTGGGCAGGGAGCCATGGGGTAGTACCAGGAGGGAGGTTTCTTTCTCTGCCAGGGGTACCACGAGCGGTGGGTGCTCCATGACCCCATGGGTGATGCATCCAAATGCATCCCTGTCCCCGCTCCATCCCCTTTCACCACCTACATAGCCATACTCCTGCTCCGTGCCACGCCATGCTGCTCTGAGCCATGCCATGCTGTGCTTTGCCATGCCATGTCATGTCATGTCATGTCATATCATATCATGTCATGCCATGCCATCCTGAGTCATATCATGATGTGCCATGCTGTGCCATGACTGTCCTGAGCGATACCATGCCGTTCCATGCCATGCCACGCTGTGCAGCACCCACAGGAGCCCAAGTGCTCAGGGTCATGCTGGATGGGTAGCTGCCACCCACACCCCATCAATCATCTGCAAAATGCCCACATTACGGATGCCCGTGTCACCTCAGCAGCTTCCCAGGTGTCATGTCGTGGAACACGTGTTTTCTGACACACACATCTCCGTGGAAAAAATGAAAATGACCCAGCTCAGGACCAGCCTCCATCAATCCGCTGCACGTGAAGTGGTAAAATTTCATGGTATTTTTCAAAGGGTCCATTTTGGAGATATTCTTGGGCTGCGTAGCGTATTTTTAACTAATTATCAGTCAGGATTTTAGTCTTTTTGATTTACTTAAATTTTTTAAGAGGGGGTTTGCTGCTGCTGTTACTTTTTTCTTAAATGAGAAGTTCAGTTCTCACCTGATGACATGGCAGCAGGAGCTGGGTACCGTTAGCAGTGCATCAGCACCCTCACTGAGCATACAGCTGGGACACATTCCTTACAACACCCAAAATCTGGGTGCTGGGTGGCTCCCAACTCCTGGGAGGGTGCCCAGGGAGGTGCAGTAAGAGCCCCTGGCACAGCCCAGCCACCAGCCCCATGGCACCCCAGGGGGGTTGGGGTGTCACCTTCTGCCTCCCCACTGGCTGCATATCTCTAAGGCTTTGAATTTCTGGTACTCGGGAAGCAGAGCTTTGATTTTCTTTCCAAGGTTGTCCACTTCTGCAAACCGGGGAGAAACGAGAGGAGGATGTGATGTGTGCCCAGCGTGTCATCAATGCCTTATTCTTCTGTAGTCTTAAAAAACCCCACATTAAAAATAATTTTTATGGGCTTTTACAAATCTTTCCCCCCTTGCAGACATAAACCAACAGGAAAATACACCGAGCAAAAGCTGCAGGGAGGTGACTGGCACAGCACAGAATCCAGAACAGCTCCTACCTTTGATGACATTTATCTCTACTCATGAGGGAAGACCTAATAACATGAATTATCAGGTCCCTCCTCACTCATGAAGAATAATGTCATGAAGGACCCCCCCACCCGCCATGGGAGGTGGTGGGTATCAATCCTCCCGTTGCTGGAGCCGGAGGATGGTTCACCTCCCCGGTGTTTTCCCGGCAGAAGGGGAGCCTGCCTGGAAATGCAGTTCTGCAGGAGCTTCCACCTGGTGGGAAGGCTGGGGCTCCCACACGTGACTGTCTTTGATCTTCAAATGCACATTATATTTTTGAAAATTACTGACATAGGTAAACAAGCATTTTCTCAAAAACAGCATTCCTGAAGGATGAGTCTAAACGCCCTTTCCTCAACTTTGTGTTTACACAGAGTTATACAGGGGAAATGAGCCTTCAGAGAATTATTAGAGGGCAAACGAGAAGCAGCCAAGTTTATGAAAAAATAGCACAAAAATGACTGAGAAGATAGAGATCTATATCCTAAGTCAACTCCAGTTCCATTTCATTATTTTTTTTAAGGAAAAGCACTGGCAGGCACGATTCAGGCTGGCTTTCCAGCAGGGTTTCCAGCTCCTCTGTTCCCCAAAAGTATCCACGAGGTGCCCACATTGCTGGGTGAGGGTCTGCGGGGTCACAGAGTCCCAGACTGGCTGTGGCTGGCAGAGACCCCTGGAGATCATCCACTCCATCCCCCTGCCAGAGCAGGATCACCAAGAGCAGTTGCATAGGAACGTGTCCAGGCAGGGTTTGAACATCTGCAGAGAAGGAGACTCCACCTCTCTGGGCAGCCTCTGCCAGGGCTCTCACAGGAAAGAAGTTCCTCCTAATGTGGAGATGGAATTTCTCATGTTCTAGTTTGTGCCCATTGCCCCTTGTCCTGACCCCAGGCACCACTAAGAAGAGTTCATGCTCACAGAATCATGGAATGGTCAGAGTTGGAAGGGACCTTAAAGATCAGTGAGTTCCAACCCCTCTGCCAAGGGCAGGGACACCTCCCACCACACCTGGTTGCTCCAAGCCCCATCCAGCCTGGCCCCATCCTCTTGCCACCCACCATTGAGCTCTTGCTCAACACTGATGAGATCAACCTGCTCTTCTCCAGCTGAACAGCCCCAGGTCCCTCAGCTTTTTCTCAGCAGAGAGATACTGCAGTCCCTCATCATCTCCATAGCCTCCTCTGGACTCTCTCCAGCAGTTCCCTGTCCTTCTGGAACTGGGGAGCCCAGAACTGGTCCCAGTGCTCCAGATGGGGCCTCCCTAGGACAGGGCAGAGGGGGAGGATGACTTCTCTCCAACTGCAGACACACTCTTCTTGATGCCCTCCAAGAGACCATTGGCCTCCTTGGCCACAAGGGCACACTGCTGGCTCATGGGCAACTTGTTGTCCACAAGGACTCCCAAATCTTGTGCCGTGCCGTGCCCAGCCCATCCTCCCTGCAGCTTAACCATCCCTCTTCCCCTCCTGCCTCACTCTTCTCCTCCAAGGGTTTCCAGGAGACTCTCCAAGAGCTGCGTTTGTAACTGCCAGCCAGCTTTCTGTGGCAGAGCTGTTTTCCCAAAGTTAGGCTCAGATACTTTGCAATGACAGTGTATAAATATCAAAGGCAAACACCCACTCACTTTCCCCTGGAAGCATGGGAATTCAGGGAAAAGGAAAATAAATACATTTAGGATTTAATGCAGCACAAATTCTTGGTCAAATAGCTGTTGGGTTTAATGGGATCTGGAAACCCTTCACTTGAAAGAACAGGGATGAGGAGCGACACCTCGTTCTCATGCCCTGGTCAGAATCCCTGCAGCTGTGGCAGGGCTGCGAAGGCCTTTTATTTCCGATGTTTTCATCATCGGCTCACACTACCCCAGTGAGGATGGGTGGGTTTGTCCACTGGAGGGAAGGAATTCCAAACCCAGGGAGACTCTGATAACAGCAGTGATCCTAAAATGCTGGTGGAGGTTCTCGTTGCTCCCCCTGGATGCAGAGGATGGTTTTGGAGGAGCCCTGGTGATGTCCAAGGGAAGCTTCCAACATCCCTGACACATCCCTCCCACCTTTCCCTGCGGAATCCCAGACGGGCATTGCTGAGGAAGAATGATTTATCTACAGATATAAATCAAAATGACTGTTTAGCGGCGCTGATTAGCTCGAAATGAGGACTTCTGGAAACAGAACCGCATCTAAACATGGCACATCTGTCTGCGCTATCACAGCAGCTCCCATTTAATCACTGTGCCTGTGTCTATCTGCCCTTCCGCCCCTCCAAGCACTTAGAAAACTGGGAAGGAGGGAATTTTATCTCCTATCACGGGTATTCCTGCTTCGTGTGCAACCCAGCCAGCGCTGGGGATGGCACCATGCGTTATTGCAGATGCCTGGTGGCATCACCGTGGTGCCATCCCCAACCTCACTGGTTTTACCCCAAAAGCCCCAGCACCCTTCTCCATCCCTCCCAAAAACAACTACAGAACTGAACTAGTGGCACTGAAAACGAGGAAAGCACCAGCCCTGGAGTCACGGAGTGAATACAGACAGATCTTTGCTTTCAAAACACTGTTTGGGGGGAAAACCCATGGATCTCCTGGCTTCTGGGGTGTCTGGCCCCCAGTCCCTGTCACCCCATAACCCGGTGCTTGGTGGCACCTGGAGCAGCAGGCTCTGGATGCCGGAGTTCCAGGATCCATGCACCCTCCAGGCAGGAGCACGGAGCAGGAGCCCACCCCGGGGGCTGCCCCAGGGGGCCGGGGGCCACCCCCAGCCCCCGGTAATGGCCACACAATTGCAAACAAGTGGGAAATGGATGTTGCTTAGCAATTTGCTGCGGCGCCTACGAGGACCTCGGCGCGGGCAGGAGCCCTGTCAGGAGCTGCAGCATTATTATTATTACTATTTAAAGAGCATCCCGGGTGCGCCTGGCACTTTGCCGGCAAAAAATAATTGAGGGTCCTTGCCCCCTGGAGCTGGAACAGCACAAACCCGGCCCCAGACAACAATGAGCGCGGCGGCACTCGGGAAAGGGCAGGGGCTGCACCCATTATCGCAGCTGCTCCAGCCTCCCACCCTGCCTGAATGCAGCTCCAGGGAGTTCCCTTCCCTGGTTTTCACCCAGCACCCGGTGGCAAGGGCAGGAGAACAGCTTAAAACCTCTCCTTCCTATTGCTCTGGCGCTGAAGGTGGCACCCGGGCAGGACACGGCTGCGGAGCACATCAAAAAGCTTCCCAGGGCGGGATGGGGCCAGGCAGGGTGAGGATGCTGGTGCACCCCATGGTGCTCACCACCACAGTCCCTGCCCCAGATATTGGCCTGACCACCCCATTGGCAAGTTTTGCAGCTTTCTGCAGGAGCTGTGACATATCCATAGAATTATAGAATCATTCAGGTTGGCACAGAGCCTCGGGATCGTGGAGTCCAACCATCAGCCCCACTCTGCAAAGTTCTCCCCTACACCACGTCCCCCAACACCACATCTCAACAACCCTTAAACACCTCCAGGGATGGGGACTCCACCACCTCCCTGGGCAGCCCATTCCAGTCTCTGACAACTCCTTCTGGGAAAAATTCTTTCCTACTGTTCAGCCTAAAGGAATAATTCATTTCTCAGGAATGTTGGAGCCATTGTTGAGCAAGGACATCCCTCCCCAGCCGGGATGCAGCTGCCCATGCCTGCCCCTCTCAGCAATAACCACATTGGTTGCATTCTCATATATTTTTGAATTATTTTAGCAGGGTTTAGTCTTTACTGCCCAAAAATGGTGTTGAATAGTAAGACCTCACAGCACCTCTAAATCCAGCCTGTCAGAGGTGAACCAGGCACTGCTCCCCATGGGACCCGTCAGGGCAAGGAGGGACCCAGAGACCCCCAGAGCCTCCCAGGTCCGCGGGATGTTGCTCCCCAAAACACAGCACATGCCTGATCCAGAGCACACATAAGGCAGAGGAAAGCTTCCTAGTTCTGGGTCAGGTCCCAGGGTGTCCCGGTGCTGTTTTGGTGAAATTATTTAGATTTATGTCTGATCATTTAGCATCAGCCTGAGATAAAAAATAAAAAAAATAAAAAAAAAAAAAAAAATTAAAAAAAAATAAAAAAAAAAAAAAGAAAAGACCTGATTTTCTCAATTTTCTCAGCTCTGTGTTTGGCTGCTGCTCTTCTCACCTAAAGATTTTAATTTTTTTGTCTTGTCCATTTTTTTCCCCTTCATTTTCCCTGGATTTTTTTTCTGATTTGGTGATCTCAGCAAGGCGTTTGGGACGCACTTGACGGAGCACGATAAATCACCCACCAAGAGAGCCCGAGTGTTGAAAAGTCGCAGAATTAGGGGTATAAGTGTGGAGTGAGCACTTTCCCGGGGATGGGGGACCCCTGGGTGCCGTGGGGAGCTCCAGGAGCCCTGAGGTGTGGGTCCAGCCAGCGCTGGGCTGTGGAGGAGCCGGAGGAGGAGCGGATGGAGCGGGGCTGCCCCGCTGCCGGGAGACGCTCCACAACCGATTGTTTTAATACCAAAGTGACACCAAAGGGGGGTCAAGTAAATAAATATGCATGCCTCACCAGTTCAAAATAATAAAATTCCAATGTGTGCAAGCCTGCTTGTTGAACATATGTTTGCGGCACGGCTAAGCCATCTGGCTCAATGTCAAGCATTTACACCAACTGCAGTCTTACACTACCTGACAGCAGAAAAGCTTTATTCCCTTGGTGTTTGGGCACAAATGGAGAAATATTATTGAAATGATTATCTGCATCAAGACTCAGATTTGGTTTGACATTTAGCTGGCTCTGTTTAATCCAAAGGGTTGTCTGAATGAATAAAGAGAAGGGTTCCTCCAGAAGATGCTGCGAGCAGCCGGGGAAAGCCAAATGATTAATGAGACTGAAAGGCTGGGTGGACCCTGCCCACCTCCACCCAGACCCCGCTGCCAAGAACCGCATAGGAAATTAGGCTGAGCCTTTTGTGCCTTGTCAGGAGGATGCTCACAACTGCAAGGGGGGTGGGAGGGCAGGGGGGTGCTGGTTTTGGGGTCTTAAGAAAACAAAAGAAATCTCTGCTTTGCTTCCAGCCGATGCAGGAAAGCTCCGCGCCTCTAATTATAAACAAGCTCCTAAAAGGTGTGGGTCATGGTCCCACCTGGTCAGACCCCGCATCCCTCTGTGCCTGGGAGGGATAGCAGGGCTGGGGGGCAACTCAGTCCCAAAACTGGTAGCCCCCTTTAGAAAAAAAGTCTCCTCTAACACGGGGGGGCAGGGGAGAAAGACCCCGGCGAAGTTTGGAGCCGGTTAATAAGAAAAGAGTGGGAGCAGGATTTATGTGAACTCGCGGGGCCGCTGAAGGCTGGGGCTGACAAAGACAAATTCATCCGAGGAGTCAGACCTACTATATTTTAAAATAAAATAGGATGGAAGTGGAAGGGGGGAGGCTGTGAGCAGCGTTATGGTCCAGGAGATCGCTGTCTTTGGGAGTACCAAAGCGCAACCTCCCTCCCTCTTCCCGCAGGAGACCAGGCTGCACCGGGGCTGGGGTTTCTTCCCCCTTTTCCTTTATATCTCCACTCCTGATTGTTGATTTGGATTTAAAATTAATTTGGTGATTTGAGTTTAATAAGAATGTTAGACATGATTTCCTTCTCACTCTTACTTTTAATTAACTTTTTAATTGAGATTTAAATGAATTCTAATGAACAGAATTGGTAGCCTAATTGATTTGTTGCAGCAGCGCGGGGAGGGATCAGTATGCTGGCAGCATTTTGATATATTGCTCCGTGATGTCAAACAGTTTACAGGTTAATTTTTTGGCAGAGGTTACTTGATGTCAGCAGAAAACAATAATTTACTTTTGATTTATTAGTAAACAGTTCCTCCTAAGTATATGGTCTGCGATGCTGAAACAAACTCCTGTCTACGCGCGGCCGCCTCTGCCACCCATTAATGTCTCATTAGGAACTTTTCCTGGGCATTTCACCAGAACCAGGAAGTTTTGCCCCAAAGCAGATGGCAGCAGGATCCTCTGACCACAGAAATGGGCTTGTCCCCCCATGGGTTGGTGAATTCTTTGTCTCTGAGTGAATAAAACTTTCACAACTTTCCTAAATAAATCCAGAATAAATTTGTTTCCATGAATAAATGAGGAAATGGACTCTGTCACCAGATTCAGAGCAATGAGCAGGTGAGGAACTACCTTATGGTGGAGCTGTAATTCCTGGCAGCCCAAAATCACAGTTTTTCCCCATTATGACCCAGGGAGCCCGACCCCCCGTTTTGGAGGGAAGGCCACCAGCACCCCGTTAGTTGTGATATCACAGATTTTGCAGCTGCAAGAGTCAGTCGACTGCTAAGAAGTGCTCACTTGCTGAGATATAAACCCACTTTAGTCTCTAGATACTAAAATATAATCCACCTTCCTCCTCTGTGGCTGCGGCTGGTGTGATGGGATGCAGTGGGGAGAGCTGGAATCAGGCCCCTACAGGACCCCTGGGCTGGGGACAACCCGTCCTGCTCCTCCCGCCCCCCTCAAACCACCAACCACCCAGCATTTCCCAGCTGAAAATGCCTGATTTGGCTCAAAAGCTGGATTTTCTTCCCATCCTGGGTGTAAATGAGGGCAGTGCTGGCCCTACGTGGGTGTCAGTGTCACAGTCGGAGGCCGCAGTAGGATGGATGGAAAAGGGGAAAGGGCACAGAAACACAATGAAGAGAAGGAAATATTATCAACCGCATCCAAAATGCTTTGAAATACAGGGTGTTACCTCCAGATTTAAAGGAAACTGGTCTAAAAATTTCATTTTATGATTAGTCAGGAATTTTTGTGAAATTAGTATTCAGAGACCAGCATGGTGGGTGGGGTTTTTTCAAAAGCATAGACTCATAGAATGGTTAAAGTTGGAAAGAACCTTCAAGATCACCCAGTTCCAACCCCCTGCCATCCCCTGGGCAGGGACACCTCCCACCAGCCCAGGTTGCTCCAAGCCCCATCCAGCCTGGCCTTGAACCCCTCCAGGGATGGGGCAGCCACAGTTTCTCTGGGCAACCTGGGTCAGGCTCTCAACACCCTCACAGCAAAGAATTTCTTCCTCATATCTAATCTAAATCTCCCCTAATCTAAAAATCCCAAGATATTGGCTCAGGAAAGAGTGCCCTGGCAACCTTTGCTCCCCAGGACAGAGCCAGGCTGAGGGGGGTCTGTCTCAGGTGGGGGGCAGTGGCCACCCCATGCCATGCTGTGGCCCCCAGCCTGGGTGACAGCCCCCTCCCCGGTGTGCAACCTCCCCTCGGCTCCAGAAGGGCTCTTGGCCAGTTAAATGGTTATCGTTTGCAGAGGAATTTGTTTTGAAAAATCACAATTTTCAAACTTTTCACCCACGGGCTGACGCCGTCCCGGTGTGTTTGCAGCAGAGGGTGGTGTAAGGACACTGTTGTTCTAGAGGATGAGAAATCTGAAAATTCGGTGCTTTCTATACATCAACAAAGTATAAAAAATGGCCCATAGCACTTTTACCCCTGGGTGCGGTGCTGTGCGTCCCAGCGAGGAGGGGAGCAGCTTTGTCTCCATCCCTTTGGAAGCAGAGGGGCTCAACCACGCTCACACCCCCTGCTCTGGGGGTCCCACTCATGTCCCTCGTAATCAGGAAAGAGCAAGGTAGCAAGTGGAAGTGGGAGCAAAGGTTGTCACTATCCCTTCTCATTCCTCCCCCTACAAAGAGCGTCTTTTCAAACATAAAATCGTGAAATCCACAATTTGCCCCAATATGCTCCATTCAGAGCATTTTGTACATCACAGACTGGAGATTAAAGAGCGCGCCTTTCTCCAGTGCAGATTAATGTTGTTTTTCAACTTCTTAAGCTTCTGTTAACACCTTTTCTGCAATCAGTACAGTATCTTTTAAGTTAATTAGTTCTGGAGAAGAATTACTAGTGTAATTTGTGATGAGACCTCCCTCCCTTTCATTCACCAGGCGGAGTAGCATCTGATGTAGATAAAAAGGACCACTGGAGGCTCCTCTAGTGAAGAGAGATGGTGAGAGATGAGCTCAGATAACGTCTTCAAACCGTTTATCTCCTTTCAGCTCCGTAAGTGGGGAGAGCTGAGATTTTAGCTGGCGTGAAGCGTGTGTACATTTCCAGATCTACTCTCCACTTCGGAGAGTAATCATTTGGGTTCCTGCACACCGTGCATCCTGGCAGGGAAGCACCTCACGGTGCCCATCTCTCTTCTGCTGGTGGGTCCTCTGTGACCGGGTGGTCTTGGGCCAACGGTTTCTTCTTGTGGCCAGCCTGTACACTATGGAAATGACACAGCTTCTGCCTGCTCATCCCCTGCCTTCACCCGGAGATTTGGAGACATGATCCGAGTGGCTGCTGCCCACCCAGGTCCAAGGAGCCTCTGCCCAGACATGAAGGAAGCTCTGTGCTAGCTCCGCACCAGATCCTTGCATGAAACTTATAATACACCCACAGAACCACAATAATTTAGCAGTCACAGACTCCGAGCTCCAGATACTGCCATGGAACCACAGGTCAGCACGGTTCTGCTCAAAAATTGTCCTGGGACACCAGACAAGGCAAGCACTGGTTGTTTGAAGGCTCTGTGAAGCTTTCTGTGAAACCAAGAAGTGTTTCAGGTTCTACACGGACTGTCATGAGGCTTAAACATATAAGAGTAATGCCACATGTCACTGCTTTGCTGCAGCAGGCTGGGTGTCAGCAGAGCTGGAGCTCCCACGCCACTCCCGGCTGCGTCTCTGTGGCTGAGGAGTTGGCCTTGGGTGAGTGACAGCCACCCATCTTATCAAATTCTCCCGGTGTGTTTGTGTCTGTCGTGTGTTTGAACACACAGGAACTATCCGCGCTGAACTCTCACAACATCTCTTTGACTCACTGTCAGGTTCAATAACGTCAGAGATCAATTGGCAGCGCATTCATTTACCTTCAGAGCAGCCCAAAAGCTGACGTGTGAGCTGGTCGGCGTCCTCCCCTGCACAGGGGTTTGCTCTTCCAGCAGAGAGCAGGGCTGGGGGGGTGTTCCTGCTCTCCCCATCCCGAGGGAAGCCCAGAGACCAAGCTGAGGTGGGGACAGCCCTGGTGTCACCGCCGGCATGCCGTGGGGCTGGGGCAGGGACCCGAGTCACCACCTCCTGGCAGCACCTGGGGATCTGTGGGCTCCTCAGGGCAATCCCCTTCTTTAGGGATGTTGCTCCTGTGAGAAACGTCCACAGCAGTGGCTGCATATTGGCTTCTAATACTTTGCATTGACATTGGATGATGAAATGCAAATGGAAAGCAATGTTAGAAAAGGAAAGAAAGGAAAGGAAAGGAAAGGAAAGGAAAGGAAAGGAAAGGAAAGGAAAGGAAAGGAAAGGAAAGGAAAGGAAAGGAAAGGAAAGGAAAGGAAAGGAAAGGAAAGGAAAGGAAAGGAAAGGAAAAAAGAAGAAGAAGAAAAAACATTCATTCAAACCTGGATTTTTTCCCTACAAATCCCAAATCCAGCAGTGTTCAGTCTGGCCCCTTGCACAGCCCTTTCTGTTGGGGAGCGCGGCTGCCTCCAACTTCCCGGCTTTGAATGGGAGGAGGGAGGTTTATCCATGATTTGCAGCAGGAGAAGCCCGGGATGTTTGACAAGGGGCGTTATTTAGCTCCTCCTGACCCGGATCAATTGTTATGCTAAACGAGGAAAGAAGCTGGGACAAACTTCACAACAACTGGAGGAAATAAGGTGGAGTGGAAGGCGGCTGCCGGCTTGCTTAATGGGAATGAAAGTTCTGTTAGCCCCTAATTGGAAGCAACAACCTCACACTGTCTCTCAGCATTATCCGAGTTCCCAGCACCCTTCCCATGGCTCAAATGCTGCTGACAGTAAGGAATGGGCTGCATCCACCAGAGCTCAGCTGGGCTTTCAGCCCATTGAGGATTCAGCCCCAGTCCCCGGCACTTCCCCAGCCCGGGGGGGTCAGGGCTGCCCCAGGGGTCGGGGTGGAAGCAGAAGAGGACAAGCCCTCTGCCTTCCTGGTGCCACTGAGGCCATCTGGCAGCCAGATGTGGTGGCAGGAGGCTGGCCTGTCCCTGTCCCCGAGCTGGGACACCCCTGTCCCACCACCCCATGGGACGCCCTGTCTGGGGGTCTGCTCCCAGCTTCGGTGGGACAGAAGGCTTGAGTTCATCACCAAGGCTTGGGTTCATCACCAAGGCTTGAGTTCATCACCAAGGCTTGGGTTCTGCCCTCCTCTTCCTCCCCTCACACTGGGGACAGCTCTGCTTCTCCCCCACACCCCCAGCAACTCCACCTCCATACATCAAATTTACTTGTTTTCTTTATTGGAACTCACCTGATGAGTTTTTCTACGGATCAGGTAGGTTCCAATAAAGAAAAATTCTCTGTTTTTATTTTTTGGGGGGACTGAATTCCTCTGTGGAAGTGGTTGGGGGATTTAGTGGGTTTGACCCTGTTTAATGGTAGAACCAGCAGGACTCTGTTCCCAGGCACTGCCGCTGCTCTCTGCTTCATCCACAAAAAATTCCCTTCTATAGCCAGGTTCTTGCCTTCATCCCCTGAGTTTTGCTCAAACAAGGGCCCTTGCCGTGTAACTGCCGGGTTCCACATGGGCTTCCACAGTCCAATTCCACTCAGAAATGCTTTAATAGAGTATTTGAAAAAGCAGGAGAGCCTGGGACATGAACTCTTCCTTCCCCGCTGAAGGGGACAGAGCCCCACACAAGCAATCACAACTGGCGAGTGAGTCCCCAGCACCCCAAAACCCAAGTTGAGGGGTGGCCCAAGCCAGCACCCAGCCTATCCCCATGGAGGGTGTCATTGTCCCCTGCCCTGGTGTCCCTGTGCCCCCCAAACCCACGCTGGTCATCTCGGCCACCAGCCCAGCCACGGCAGCAGCCACCACGTGGGGACCTGTGTGACCTGCTGTATGAACCCCCCCGGCTCAGCCTGGCGTTTGATCATTACAGAGGTGTTATTTAATTTATTTTTTACACACGGCAGTTAATTACACCGCCTCTGATTGTGCTGATGATTTTTTGCTCCTCCTCAGCCCCGGTAATCAGTGGCAGGTCTTGCGGCAGGGCCAACAGGCAGGACACGGTGACTTGATTTGTTGTGGGTGGGAACCACGTCAGGCAGCTTTTCTGGGGGGTTTTCTCCTCGATTCCCTCCCCCAACACGGGGGTGTAGAGTTCCCACTTGTATCGTGCCCCCAAGATACCCGATGCTGAGTTCCAGAGGGCTGAGAGGTGGCCGAACCTCTGCCAGGCTGCTGGTGGCCTCAGAGGTGATGCTCAAAGGCAGCATTCTCTGAGGATGGAGCTGCTGGGGGATGCCCAGGGCTGCCACAAGGTCAGGAGGTGGCAGGGTGGGTGCGTGGCACCCCCAGGGACAGCTTAGCCCCGGGACAGGCACTTATCCAGGCTGAAGAATGGAATTCTGCAGCTTCAGAGCTCTGCACCACCCCGGATCTCACCACAAGTACGGTCTCAGCACCCTGGGTGAAGTCTGAAGGTGCTTTTTTCTCTTTTTACCCGCCTTTGCCCAGGCATCGGAGCCAGAAACTGCAAAATGCTGGGAAGAGTGAGGCTGGGAAACGAGCAGAGTCCAAAAGGCCATGCCCAGGAGCCTGGTTTTTCCTTCCAGCAGCACAGAAACGAGGAGGTGCCTCCAAAACGACTCCAGCCGGGCAGAGCAGCACGGGTCCCCTTCCCGGGAGGGTTCCCTGGTGTTCTCCTTGCTCCTTGCTTTTTAAGCCATGCTCCGAGTAACTACTTCTATGATATCATCTGCCCAGGTCCTTCCAATTCCTGCTTTGCATTAAAGACAAAGAATTCTTCACAATTAATGCGCTTTGAGGGTTTCCTGTCACAGGAACGTAATTAACTCTTTGCTGGCCTAACTAATTCCTGCATTTTAAAAAGTAGCCTGATAATGACAAAAGTGGAGCACTCAATCCGCAGGATAGCCATTAACTGCTCTCCGTTCCCGTGCAGTCTCAGTTCAGACCACAATTACTGTCAGGGAATTGCACTGGAAGCTCCTTCTTGTACGCAAACAAGACCACTATTCATTAAAGGCCACTTTCAATAAAATACAATCTATATTTTTAATGAATATTTGAGGAAGAAAATACAATCTTGGGTTCAGAAACCCGCAATACAGTTATTATTCTTTTAATAACAGACTTTCCCAGGTACAGCTCCTGGCAGGCGCCGGCGAGGCGGCAGAAATGAGATGGCTGGTGTCAGAGCTTTGCCTGGAGAAATGAAAAGCAGAGCCCAGGGTAAACTAAGGCCTTGTTAAATAAGACTTTTCCTGGGGGCACCCACAGCCGCAGCATCTTATTGATGCCCCCGGGCTCCCACTCTCACCTTAAACCCCCCATGCCCAGTTAAATACTGGGACACGGGCACTGGTGGAGGACCCTGGCACCCCCAGCCCCACCATCTCCAGCCCCCCCGCCNGAGGGGATGCGGGGGGATGCGGGGGAGCCGGCGCGGCCGCTCGCCGCTTCTGCACGGCAACATTGCCCTCTTTCGGCAGCGGCGCGGCGGGCGGTGGGCACCCGGTGACGGGAACCGGGCGGTGGG
>VXBW01000180.1:75068-102568 GCA_013400375.1 Thinocorus orbignyianus
AAGGTCCCTTCCAACCCTAACCCTTCCACGACTCTAAGTTTGGAGACCCTCCTGGCACAGCCCTAGGATCAGCAGCTGACCTGCCGGTCTGTCAGAACGGGCTGAGCTGGCTGGGTCCTGACGTCAAAGATAGGGCTTTATCAATGTCACCTTTGTGTTAGCAAACAGATTAAACGCCTCTAATATCTGCCATGATGGCATTCCGTGCGGCCCAGATCACACGGGCGATAGGATATTTGATACAGTTGTAAACCTTGAAGGAATAAGGGCTGCCTAAGAGAATAGCTTTCTCTAGCTTTAAACGCCTTACAGTTGCGAGTGTAAATCACTTGTCAGTTGATGGCAAATGTAGCAGTGTTATAATCGGAGGTGGGGGGGGGGGGAAAAAAGGAAAAAGGGGAAAGAAAAAAAAGAAATAAAGTGCAGATAATCTTTCTCTCCGTTTTCCTGGCAGCGGCGGCGGCGGGAGAGTGACAGCCCTTCTCTTGAGTGGCAGGTGTCCTTTGAAGCGCCTGTGAATCACTATCTGTGCAGACTGTTGAAATGCATATTTCCATCCTTATCGTAAAGGAATGGATGGGCAAGATAGGTGCTGTTAACATTGCAAATAGCTCCGGAATTATTCATTGTCAGCTCCGGGCAAAGAATAGGGGGGAAAGTTTTATTATTCACCGCGCACAATAGCCGGGTGCTTAATGATTTCCCCGCCACCTTGGCAGGATTGTCTGCCGACTTGAGGCGCTCGCGCTGGGTGACACAGGTCTGGCCAAGTGTTAGAGCAAGATCATACATCCCGGGCCCATTTTAATTTCTAATACATTAATCTTTCCCTCGCAGATGCACAATGAATATTCCGCAGCCCCTTGTTTGTCGGGAGCTGTCTGCCTTTCATCTATTCAGGTGGTTTCATTGACTCTGAAAGCCCGCTTCAAAGGCCTGATCAGTCAATGACAAGGCGGCCACAATAGCGGGGACCCCCCTGTCCCCCCCCTGCCATCTGATGGACGGGGCTGACACCCCCCTGCTCCCCCCGACGGCGTCGTGACGGCCCTTATCGCGACAGGAGGCGGGCGGCCGGCGGGGGTATCGCGGCTCCCCAGCCACCCAGGACCGACCCCACGTCCCCCCGGCTCCCCCCACCCGAATTCAAATGGATGAGGAGGGTTTCTGCTGTTGTACACGCCAGCCGCACGCACCACACCACTCTCTTCTTTTTTTTTTTCTTCTTCTTCTTCTTTTTTTTTTTAATTTTAATTTTATCCCTTTGTCTCGGGCTGCTAATTGCGATTGTTTTAAGTTCATTATCCCGCCGCGCACATGGTGGCTGGCTGGGCCCCCGCGCTTGTAAGCTGTGTCCTCACTTTTGCAGGAACTGACCCTTGAATTGTCAGACGAGCCCGTGCCAGCGCCCAACAGCACACCCCGTGATCCACAACTCGCTCCTCAGCTCTCCATTCTTTGGGCTCTAATTAACGAAGGAGCATCTCCTCAACGGCAAAAAAGGGGCTGAGGACCACGGGAGCCCCCAGGGCTGGGGTGGGATGGCTGAGACCTCCAAGAACTGCAGCAGCCTTGTCCATCCCGGCACAAAACTCAGCCCTGGGCATCACCACAGGCTTGGGACCTGCATGGACCACCATGTCTTCTGCCAGGACACCATTCCCCTTGGTCCCTGCCACCCCACAGGAAAGACAGAGACCACCCAAACTTGGCAGACCCACCAGGAACATGTTCACAGGATGTATCAAGCACTCACTGGGCTGGGTGGGTGCTCCCCTCAACTTTCTCCGGGATCCCTACATTCGTTCAGAACCCACAGGTGTCAAAAAGTGACCCAGCTACCTCTGGGTTTTAGGAAATCATCTCCCATTCCCTTGGAGGGAAGGGATGCCATCCAGAGGGACCTGGAGAGGTGGGTCTGTCCAGCCAGGCCAAGTGCAAGGTCCTGCACATGGGTCAGGACAATCCCAGACACAAATCCAGGCTGGGCAGAGAGGGGATGGAGACCAGCCCTGAGGAGAAGGATTTGGGAAGTTGGTGGACAAGATCAAGGTGAGGGAGGATTCTGTGGGCATGGCCACGAGGTCACTGCCCAGCCACGTGCTCTCAGGGATGCCAAACACGGCTAAATGCCCCCTCTCCAGCAGGTGCATCTCCACTCCTCCACCCTGGAGACCCCCAGCTCCTCAGGCAGCCCTGGGACCTTCCACTCTCCCAGTAGCTGCTCTTCCACCCCTCTGCCTTCCCCCTGGGAGAAAGCAAACAAGCCAACCCCCCCACCAATCTGCTCACATTTATCTTAAATATTTTCCAGATTATTTGCTTCAAATTCTTCCTGGACAGTCATCCTATTGTGGTGTTTCAGCAGCCTCCACAACCAACGAGGCCCCTCTTCATGAATGTTGGCTTTCTTTCTCCCCCAGAAGCACGGGGGGAGTGACTCAGAGCTGCTGCAGCTGCGCCCAGCCTCTTTCCATCCCAGAAATAGTTGGAGTTCGGGAGGAACAAACCCTGATGTGTTGTATGCCCTGTCCGGCGCAGTCCCCTGTGGGGACCAACCATGCCAAGGACTTGGGGACAACCCACAAAACATCCCCAAAGCCACTCAGGTCCGTGGGTCAGATGGAGAGTGGGCGCTGGGCATGGATGTGCCCTTTGGTGTCATCACCGAAGCATCACCATCAGCCCCACAGCTGGGCAAGGACAGGGGTCCTGCTGCTCCATGGACCTCCTGGTGAACCCCAGTTGTGACTCACTGAGGACCCATGAGCCCAGGGGAAATGAAACATGGACTAATTAACAATCTAAACGATCTAGCCTAATGGAGTGATGTGGGAAAGGGCTCCTGCAGCTTGACAGGGCTGATGTTGTGACCCTGTGGGTGCCCCTGGAGCCCCCTGCCAGGCTGCTGGTGTGGAGCCCCTCATCATGTCCCCACAGGTGGCTCCTCTCAGCTCCTCCAAGCACACTTTGGCCCCAGCTGCATCCCCAGGGAACATCCTGCTTTTTCCCAACAGTTCCATGCATAGATTTTCCCAAGTTTGCTCGGTGTCAAATCCAACCCTCCCCATCACTACTGGGGAGCTGTTGCCTGCCCTCCAGCCCCTCCTGTCTGCAATTGAGTCCATTCTCCCTTTTGCCACAAAAACTGGCATATTAATTAATTAATTTAATTAATTAGTAGCATCAGCTGGAAGGGAAAGATCAAGGGACTGCAGTAAGGAAAGGCTGAGGGTTCTGGGGCTGTTCAGCTGGAGAAGAGCAGGCTGAGAGGGGATCTCAGCGATGCTGGGCAAGAGCTAAAGGGTGGGAGGCAAGAGGATGGGGTCCCCTGCCCGGGGACAGGACAAGGAGTAATGGGCACAAGCTGGAACATGGGAATTTTCATCTCAACGTGAGCAGGAACCTCTTCACTTTGAGGGTGTCAGAGCCCTGGCAGAGGCTGCCCAGAGAGGTGGGGGAGTCTCCATCTCTGGAGACATTCAAACCTGCCTGGACACGTTCCTGTGGGACCTGCTGTGGGTGGCCCTGCTCTGGCAGGGGGTTGGAGTGGGTGGTCTCCAGAGGTCCCTGCCCACCCCGGTCAGTATGGGAGTCCGTGGAATTAAGCCACTTCTGACTCTCTCGGGAGTGCATGGCCACTTCTTGGTGTTCACAATGAACTTTTAAAGCCAAGTAAGGGGAGGAGAAATACTTTCATCCTCTGAAATGAAGAACATGCTGTTTACCAACAGACAACAACCCTCACTGCAGTCTGCAGGTCGCTTGCTGCCTGGTGACAAGGCAAAAGAGCTGGGATTGACAGTGGAGATGACATCAGAGGTGGTGACACCAGCAGCTCAACGACATGTTTTCCTCATGCTGAGTAGTGGCTTCATGTCCCAGCTGGGATTTACACTCCTCACACCATTTCCACAAGCCTCCCAAGGTGAGCTGTACTGGGGATGGGCAGGACAGTCACCCTCCGAGCAGAGCAAAGGTGGTTCTGAAGTGCAGCTGCTCCAGGAGAAACCACCAGGGTGGGAGAAAGGGAGTGGGAGAGGGTCTCCTGGGCTGGGACACAGCAGGAGGGGGTGGGAACCTCTCCTGGGAGAAGGATGCTGGTACCAGCCTGACTCCCTGCCCCTGCACCTTGGGCTGGGAATGTGCTGGGAATGCCTTTGCTATCAAAAGGTCCCACGCAGCTCGCAGCAGGCTCTTCTCTTTGCTGCTGGGGGGGAATTTCGAGTGGGGCCACGTGGAGTGGAACTGTTAAAATATAAAAAAAACAGTAAAAACAAGGTGTCTGCTGGATGCTTTTAGAGGCAGAGCACTAGCCAGCTCTCAAACAGCTCCTCAGTGCTCCGTATTTATTCTCTCTCGGTGACTCCCAGATAAAATTTGCTCAGAGGAAAAGTCAGAGGCAAAGTTTTACGGCTGCGAACGCTGCAAACGTGACCCCCTGCCCCAGGCACAGCACGGTGGCCCTTCTGCTTTGCAGGGTGCCAGCAGGAAAGATTCCGAGCATCGGGAGCAGGGCGATTTCATTGCTAATTCAGGAGAGGGCAGGGAGAGCACTTTGCTCTCCTCCGTCACCGCCGGAGCCTGCTGCTGTGGCTCCAGCCCGGGAGGGAGAGCTCGTTTCCCCGCTGACGTGGGCATGCAGGGAATGTCACGGCACTTTCTGCCCCACCCAGTTGCCAGCACGGACCTGGGTCCCTGCTCCCAGCCAGGGGGAAGGGGGCAGGAGTGGACCTGGAGCATCTCCCCCCCGTGAGAAACCTTCCGGGATCCAAAGCAGGATTGGCACCGGCTGCCAGGGATTTCTTCTTCCTGTCTATTTTCCAAATATTCCTCAGTTTAACAGGAAAGCAATGTGTGTCAGACATCTCCCACTTGACTGTAGCTCGAGGGTTTGATTTCCATCTTCAGGTTTTCCCAGAGAAGTTCCTGAGGCATTTTCTGTTATTTTTCCAGCGCTGAAGCTGAAGCAGAGAGCAGGGCAGGACCAAAGGCCTGGGCACGACTGAAGACATTGCTCTGAATGTCCCAAAATGACTCTGCTCTGGGAAATGAGTGCCCAACGTGTGAGTTTTCCCAGACCCGGGTCACACCTGCACCACAAGAGGAAATATTTCCAGCTCTGTGAGTGAATACTAGTTGTGAAAATGCCTTGTAGTTGGATCTTTCCTACCACATTTGATGGAAGTCCCTGAGAAGCTGTGGCTGCCCCATTCCTGGAGGGCTTCAAGGCCAGGCTGGAGGGGGCTTGGAGCAACCTGGTGGATGCTCCAAGGACAGAGGGTGGCACTGGATGGTCTTTAAGGTCCCTTCTAACTCCAACCCATCTGTGTTTCTATGCTTCTATGAAGCCCTGGCAGAAGGTGGGGCATTGCCTGGTCACATCCCAACACCTCAGGGTGAGCTTTTCCCTCCCTCCAGTTTCTGCATGGGGTTCCCTCTGGTTTGGAGCCCAAGATGTGCCAAGGCCACCCCTCCCCTCTGCAGCAGAGACACATCCTGGCCACCCCCAGGAATGTCACCCTGCAGGCACAGCCCAGCTCCAGCCCTTCACAGCAGGGGCTGCAGTTTGTTGCAAATGCTGGTCTTGTGACACCAAAACTACATTTTTTCCTAAAGTTGAATCATCCAGTTTTCTTGTGTAGGGACAATTTGAAGAAGTTTTACCTTCAAAATCCGGCATTTTTCAAAACAGTTAATTTTCATGACGAGAGGGTTGAATTTTTTTGCTAGATGTGATATATTTTGAAACAACCTTTTAGTCTTTGAAAATTCTCAGTGAAATATGACAATAGCATGATAACAAAAGTCTGGAGTTTTGTGTTTCAGTGGCTTTGGCAAACCCTGAGCACACACGGGCCGCGTCCCTGTGCCGTGCTGGTTGCTGGAGGGTCCCCCGCCCTGCACTCCCTTCAGCAGGATGGGGGTCTCGCTGCAGAAGACTCTGCTGTGTGGAAGGAGACACCTGCACCCGGTGTCCCTGGCAACGACAACACGGAGCCCCATTGCCAAATAAAAAAGCTGAAGGTGCAAAAAGCTATGGGATTCCTTCCCTCTTCCTTCTTTCCTGCCAAACCCAGGATCCCAACACAGACACTTTTTCAGCAGATCACCAGAAACCAGTTTTAACCTAGTTCTGCGGTGGTGGAACCCAGTTCTTCAATGATGGACCTCATTTCTGCACTGGTGGAACCCAGTTCTGCAATAGTAGAACCCCGTTACATGGTGGTGGAGCCCAACCAACTCTGCAGTGGTGGAACCCAGTTCTGCACTGTTGGATCCTCCCTCCAGCCTATGAGCAAAGCCGGCATGGAGGTTCCCATACTCCCTATGTCTCCTCACGTGGAGCCCTCAGAGTCAGCTCTCTCAGCCAGGACCATGGGCTGCTTCTGAGCCATCTGGTTTGGAGACGGTGCCCTGAGATGGTCACTGCAGAGTGGAAGTGGTTCCATGAGGCCCTGTCAATAACAGGCCATCTTGTTGGGTCACCTGCATCTGGTTCCCGTGTCCTCCCACCGAGCAGCGTATAATTGGTCCCAAAAGCTTTGGATGAGGATGGAGCTGTCACTGACACATGCAAACAAAGCAGATTCTAATCCAGGGGAGGGATATTTTTAAGACCATCTCTTCCAGCCACCCACAGAGGTTATTGTCCAGGTCCTGCAGACCCCGACACCAGAGGAGGTGGGATGTTCCCGGCGTCAGCAGCCACCCCTTGGCAGCACCTGGTTGTGTACAAACCACTAGAGCAACATGTGCTGTGGGTTATGGAAACACCCAGGGATCCTCTTTCCAGCTATTTATCCTCCAGGATGAGGGTGGAGAGCGATCTGCTCCGTGTGGGTAGGTCCTGAGCTTAATAGAAGAGTGAATTCCGCCCCCGTCCCACTAAATTATCCGGCGTGGGCTGAACCCTATTTTTCTTTTGAAGGCGAACAAGGGCGCTGGAATAATTTGTGGATCTGGGTTCCTAATATTAAATAATTCTTACCATTTAAAATAGTTTTTGTAGGAAATATTTTATAGTTAGAGAAATAGTTTTTGACATTTTGGGGGGGAAAAGAACAATGGACCGTTTACAGGTCTACACAGTAGATTAATGAATCTAATTGAGTCTGTAGGGAAATGCTTCAGTTTAACTACTGGAACTAATTTATACATTCACTACATCGTAATAAGTCAATTTAAGTTTCTGGAAATAAAACTGGATATCCTGGGTATAGATTTGAACTATAAATTTCTGCAAGAAAGGAGTCTGTGTGTTCATTATACATTGTAAAATTACCATATGGACCTGTCAACACTTCTTAGCACAGCTTTGTAATAATGTCATTTAGTTTAACATTGTAATGTGCCAACTGAATTAATGCGTGTGACACAATGAATGCCTCCCCACCGCTGGTTCTGGGGAGCTTTGCAACTTTTAAAAGATGTTTCTTATGCAAAAGAGTCCTTGCCCGTGTTTGCACAGCTAATTCCTGGCCTTTGATGGGGCATCAGCAGCACTAACGAGTGCCGGGGAGCGGGGCAGCTCCCAGCAACTGCTTCAGTAGTTTCAGGAGCCGGGATGGGGGTGTTGCAGACGCAAAAAAATCCTAATTATCGTTGGCGGGACAGGGGGCCAGTAGCTGTGTCTGAAATCAGCAGTTTTTCCCCTTCCTGAAGAATTTCTCCTCCCTTCCCCTCTCACTGAAGGCTCTGCAGCCGCACAGACCGGAGGAAAAACACCCCTTGGCCTGAATTATTCTTCTCATTCCCCACTTCCCACAACTTCTTCCTAATCAACACCCTCTCCATTCACCCAGCCAAAACCCCAGAGGTCCTGGGCAGCGAATGGAGCTGGTTCTCCAAACCTCCTGCCACCCCTGGAGCCGAGGGGAGTCTCTCCTGAGGATGCTCTGCACAAACCCAGCGACCTTTTGCCCTTTATTTGGCTGCTCCTTTTCTTTCCCCCCCTCCTCCCTCCCTCCCTCCGCCCACCAGCAGCCCGACCCAGGACCTGGAGATGCCATGGAACATCGGGGTCTTGGGCTGGAGGAGGGGAGGGAAGGGAAGGGGAGAAGATAGGAAGGGAGAAGAGGAGGGGAGAGGGGCTGCTGCTTAGAAGCAGGAAAAAAAATAAAATAAACTTGCTAATTTCCCTTTAATTGGGCTACTGGGCATCAAAGTGTGGAAGACCCCTCTGTCCTGGTTGGTGAGGGGCACGGCCGCTGTTTCCCGGAGCATCCCGCTTCCCGGTGCGGACACTAAACACCGCCCCATCACCCGGAGGGATGCTGCCGGATTCCCTTCAGGATGCGGGCGGCAAGAGCAGTGGAACAACTGACAAATCCTACCTCGGCGATCAGCCGAGCGGGCTAATCCCCACCGACGGAGAGGATTTGGGATGGGATTCGTGGGTTCTCATCCAATTGCACAAAGCTGTGTGGGACCCGCAGCCTCCCGAGCCCCCGGAGGAGGCGGCACGGCGGCGGGTGGGGGGCTGGGAGCCGGACCCCCCCGACCTCTGCTGTGCCCAGTGCTGCCGTTTGGGGCCGGGGAGGTGAAAGAGACCCTTTTTTGGTAATTAAACATTGTAACTAAGGTTTCGCATCACTAATTGCGTATTAAAATCCGGCAGTTATTTACATTTCTGCACTCTGCTTTCCACTTCAAGCCGTAACGGTGAATGTCACTACTTATGCAAACCCGATGGCATCTGCCTGTAAAAGGATGATTATAAAAGATTAGCGCCTCACCTATAAATTCATCTCACTAATAAGCAACACGCTCGTCATTGAAAGTCAAAGAGACTTTTCCAAAGTAGTTAGGTGTTTTATTTCCTTTTGAAAAAAAAAAAAAAAAGAATCAGCTGGTGACAATGAGAGCAGTGCCGGGGAGTGTGTGTGTGTCAGGGGTGTCAGAGCCACACGCTCCGTAATTCTGGGAAGAGTGATAAATAGCAGATCCTCAATTACATCTTTGCTTTATTCCCCAAGTGACTTGTATTTTGGTTGATATACAGTCAGCGTGATTGCGGTTGTTTCCCAATGCAGGGGAAGTGCCCTTCATGAAAACATTATTAATTACAGGGAGCTGCAACGATGGGGAGGGCTGGGGGAGAGGCAGGGCTGGAGGGGCTGCTGGGGCAGAGGGTTGCTGTGGTGGCCTCCTGGGCTGGGCTGCCACTTGCCATCCACAGTGGCCATGGGAGCAGAGGGACCGGAGGGGTGCTGGGAGGAGGACCATGCCCACCACCCCGTAGTTCTCCAGCTCTGGTGGCTGCATGGGGATGACAACCTTGGTGAGGAAGCTCCCGCTCTGAGCTGGTCCACATAAGACAGTTCCAGTTCTCCAAGTGCTTCCCAGGCTTTGAACGTCCTCCTCACCCACGGTCCCACCCTCTGCTGCACCCAGGTACACCATCACCCATCCTGGTGGGACCACACAGCAGCAGGGATGTCCCACCCCTCCGTCCCCAGCGGCACAGCTTGGCTGGAGCTCGGGGGCACAGCCCCTGCTGAAACCCCCTTGGCTCTTTCCGAAAACGCCCGCTCCCTGTGTCCATAAAAGAGGGCTTTTTTCCATTTATGGCATGGTCCTTGTTTCCCTTTAATAAACCTGTAATTGTACATGCTCACGGGTATTTGCTGTGCTTCACGCTTTGACATCTCCTGCAGGAACCTTCTCCAGGTTAAGAGAGGTCACCAGGCAGTAATGATTTCCCAAGAGCCCAAAACCAGAATCCTTTTTTTTAAATTTTTTTAATTTGGAATATCTTTTATTTAATTAAGCTCCGAGTGGGGCAGACGGTGGTGTTCCCTGCACAGCCCACCGGCGTAGGAAATATCTCCCTGAATTTCCAGCCGGAGAACGTCTCCCTCCCACTGCGAAGCCGCCCGCTGAGCGTGGTGGGCAGTGCCCACAGCTCCAGGCTCCAAGCTCCTGCTTCCTTTCCCCCTCTCTCCTCCTCTCTCTCTGTTTAATTATGAAAATCAAGGCACCCATAATTCCCATGACAGCTGTGACTGCATTCAGAGTTAACCATAAACTATGCAGCAAATGCTTGGTTGGTGGGAAATCATGTTCTACAACATATGTTTCTCATTATGGGGTAAATTCACGGAAGAATAAGGCTCGTTTCTCCCCCAGGTGGGAAGCCAGGCCGTGCATCCCCTGCTTCCCTCCTGCAGCCCAGCCTTTGGAGACACAGGGGCTTGTCATTGCAAGGGGAGACCTTCTCACTCTCTACAGCTCCTTGAAATGAGGGTGCAGCCAGGGGATGTCGGTCTCTTCTCCCAAGGAACAGGCCATGGGACAACAGCAAATGGCCTCAAGTTGCACCAGGGGAGGTTTGTAATGGACATTGGGAAAAATTTCTTCACCCAAAGGATTGTCAAGCCTTGGCAGAGGCTGCCCAGGGCAGTGGTGGAGTCACAGAGAGATTTCAAAGCCGGGCAGATGTGGTGCTGAGGGACACGGGTCTGTGGTGGTTGGGTCAGTGTCGGGCTGATGGTTGGACTCGATGATCTGAAAGGTCCCTTCCAGCCTGGACAGTGCTATGTTTCCGTGATCCAATGCAGCCAGAGGAGCAAGGTCTGCCCACGGCCATGTCCTTTGCAGAGGTGAAGGGGGTGACTGCCCGGCGGGCAGCTGGTGGGACCAGCGGTGGTGAGTACACCATGGTTTGCAGGTGGTGGAGAAGACATTGCATGGGAATACTGCAGTGGAAACACCAGGGCCAGGGGGAGATGGGGGTTTCTGTGCTTCCCCAGAGCTCAGCAGGTCCCTGCTGTCTCCACAAGGACAGGGACAGGGCACTGTCCTCTGTCTCTCCCCCTGAGCCAAAGCCTCCCTGTCCCAGCCCGACGAGGCGGCCCCTCTTTACAGATATTTCAGGGTGAGGTGTTTTGCCCCAGAGCTCTTTTCTAAAGTTCCTGGGTCAAAGCTCACCTTGGTTCCAGCAACCCCCTTTGCCCAGCTGCTGGTTATCCCCACCAGATGCCCTGAGCCCCCACACCATCCTCCTTGGATGTGCACAGCATCCAGCTCTCCTGGAGCATCCCTGTCCCCTGCCCTGCCCCTTCCCACCATGGTTGCTGGTTTATGGGCTTCATCCTCTCTGGGTTTGGGAAAAAAAGGGGGTGGCTTTGCCCTGACACCAAACGGCCTGGCTCCCCCGGGGTGTCCCTGAAGTCCAAGGACTACAGAAGGGGACGTGGGTTGTTGCGGTGGGGACCATCTCCTGACACAGCCCTGAAGTCCTGGCAGTCCCTGTACTCAGGAGCAAGGGCTGAGGCAGTGACAGAGTCTGGTGGCCAAAACCGGACCTCAGAGGGTAAGCGTGGGCCAGAGGGAGCTCCGTCTTTCCGTGAGCAGCCAGCGCTCCTGTGCCGCCACCCGGGGCTTGGCTCCGAAGTCCTCCTCCCTCTCCATCCCCAAGCAAAGAACACTTCCTCCCCCTCCTGGCTGCTCTGCTCTCATCCTTCCCTGCCATGAACCGCCGAGCCCTGCTCGCCCATCGCCAAATCTCTTCATTTCAGTGCCCTCCCCGCCCTCGCCAGCTCCACCTGGCTCTCGAAACACCTCCCTCCAGAAAAAGTTTGGAAAAACTTTAGCAGAAGCACCTTGGAAAGGGAAAAGGGAATTTCACCTTGATTAAAATGAGTGTTAGCAAATTCACCAGTGAGAAAAACGAAAACAAAGGTTCTGTTTCAGCTGGAAACTGACAATCAGCTTGGGCTTCCCTTACAGCTTTAGGGGGAGAGTTTTGCCACAGACAATTCCGTGGGGAAATGTGTTGGGAAAGATGTTGAGCTGTGGTTGTCCCTCCAAGGTGCTGTAAAATGAGACAGCCCCATCTCCTGCAGAATAAACCCAGCCTCAGCTCGGGATAACCTCAGGGACAGCAGATTTCACCCTCATCACTCCATTTTTTCCCTTCAAAATCTGTGCAAATTGGGATTAGAAATAAAGAAAAACAAAGGAAAGTGTAAGATGTACAGAAGTACGTTTTCTCACACGTGCTATAAACCCACTCCATTGGCTGCAGGAGCAGGGCTGCCATTAAGTATTAACGAGGCAGGTATTAGCAATAGCCCGTGTCACTGCTCTAAAGGAAATCAATACACAACATAAATGCAAAATCAAAAGGTTCTTCCCCTGACGGTGTCATCTGAGCAGCACGGAACAAACAAACACCACCTCACTGCCACTGCCCGGCCCCTCAGCCACGCTGGCATCGCCCAGGTGGTCCAGGACAGAGGGACAAGTGACTTCCCATGGGGAGGAGCTGGTGGCCCATCCCTGGCTGGGCTCTGGCAGATGCTCTTGGGTCATCCCAAGTCCTCGGTGGCCATGGCACGTGGAGGAGCACAATCCCCCTGGCCTGGGCATCCCTGCATACCCACACATGTCCATAGGCATCTTTCCTAGGATTTTTTTTTACAGGGCAGTTATTCCTGTCATTCTCAGCTGGGTGATGGTGTGATCCCAAGGGCCTGAAGAGCAAAGTGCTTTATCCACTACAACCTCTACAGGCAGCTCTAGGCATGGGGGGCTGAGCCCATCCCCATGAAGCATCACGGGGGACCATCCGCTGCTCCTGTATCCACGAGCATCACCTGGATGGGGGAGAGCAGGCACACGGCCGGACACTGACCATCACCCCCCTGCACCACCACGCTGAGTTAGAGCAGGACAGACACCTAATCTGGTTGTAATGACTAAGCCACGGGGGTGTGCCACCTCCCCTGGTAATTGCTCCATATGTTTAATTATGCTCACTGCGAGGAAATTACATTTTCTTTCAAGGCTGAATTTGTCTAACCTCAACTTCCAGGCATAACTTTAAGCGAAGAATGAAGATTATATTTTTAGGATGTGCGATCATTTGCTGGGAGAGAGCACACGGAACACATAACGTATCAGGAGAAGTTGCCTCATTAGATTAATTAACTTGTGCAGGCGAAGCCAGCTCTGGAAGGAGCGAGAGCCCTCAGCTGCCAGCGCCTCCCGGGGAGGGGGAGCACCCGATGCTGCGGGAATATTCAGCTTCTCGTTGGCTTCTCAAGGGCAAAGTCCGAAATCTGTGGCTCCTGTTTGCAGCATGAATGAATATATAGCTTTTTTCCGGAGCATAAATAGCAAATACCCTTAAGGACTTGAAGAAAAGGGACCCAGCCGTGGGAAATCACCCCCCAGCCCCTCGCCGGCTGTGCCCCACAACCCCCTGTGCTGCCCAGCCCCTCGGGGACCACCACGGCCCAGAGAGGAGGGGGTGCTGGCACCTCCCGTGCCACCGGCTGCCCACCCGCTGCCCGGCTCCATCCCACCCTCCTATCACCCACCCCCTCCCCGGGCCCGATAACTCAATGTCACGGGGGCTTATGTAATATTTAGGCGCGTATTACACTAAATTAATCTTAACATGAAAAATCTTTTGATTACATAGTATGTTTTTGTCATTGATTGATTCATTCATTTATTCATGTAGTAATGCTATGTCCAACTCCTATTTATATTCAGTGGCGAGAGAAAGTTCCTGCTCGTGTCAGAGGAGATGAATTAAAACAGTTGTCAATGGTATTTGCGGCCGACTGGTGGGTGAGGTCCCTCCACAATATGCACTTTCTCTCCCCTACAAGCCCTGGATTCCCACCATTCCCATTCTCCCGTGGCAGCCAGAGGAGCTGGACCTCAGCAGAGGTGCCCATCCACCCCATCCAGTGCCAGGGATGATATTCCCGTCCTCGGGAAGCAATATTGCGGGGCTGAGTAACACCAGAGGCTCGGTTGCCATGGCATGAGGCTGCCCTGGCATGGGAGGGATCCTTCTTCATTGAAAAATAATGCTTAATTAATTGTAATTGCCGTTAAGGCAGAGGGTCTGAGGGCCCTGCAGGGCAGTAATGGCCCTGGCTCCTGCACCCCTTCGTCCCCCAACCCCAGGTCCCCATGCCTGAATCCGGAGGGAGCGACCAGATCCCCCCTGCATCCCTGGTGATGCCCAGGGAGCCCGGCCCCCATCACCATGCCCTTGGCACAGGGCTGAGGATCCACCGCTCTGCCAGGGCCCCCCTCGTTCGTTAACAACAAAGCGGGCTACAATTATCACCAATATGTTGTCTCAGTTTCACGCACAATAATGAAGCCATTGGGAGAGCGGCTGTGTACACGAGGCACACCTTCTGCTATTTATACGTGTTTTTCTAAATTAAAGGGAATATAAAACCGGTGAGAAATCAACTTGGAAACATTCCCCTTTCGGGTAGAGCACAATTTCGAGCCGAGCGACGCCAGCAAGGGAAGGAGAAGGCACCAAGGAGCAGCCTCACACGCCTGGTCACCCCATCAGGGTAGCAGAGGGACAGAGGGCGGGTTGGCAGCCCTCAGGTGCCCTGGGTGGTGTGGGGACAGCACTGGCACCATGGGGTCCTGGCACACGGGGCTCACCACAGCCCCAGGAATCTGCACCGAGTCTGTCAGTGCTCAGTGGGGATGCTGGGGGAGAGCAGAGTGACACGGGGCTGGGCTGGAAGCTCCCCAGGGGGCTGCAGGGCTTGTGAAACTTGGGGAGAATTCGGGGGTGACTTCAGCATCTCTAGAAGCATTTTTTTCTGTCCTCCACCAGGGTAAGACACCCGGGCTGGCAGCTCGAGCCGGGCCAGCCAGGCTGCCAGTGTTTCTTATGTGGAGGTAATTAGCAACTGGATCGACATCCCTGGCAGGAGAGTCAGAACTGTCCGGGTTGGATGGGACTTTTCTGATCACTGAGTCCAATCGTTAGCTCTGCACTGCCCAAACCACCACTGACCCGTGTCCCTCAGCACCACAGCTGCCCGGCTCTGAAATCCCTCCAGGGATAGTGACTCCACCACCGCTCTGGGCAGCCTCTTCCAGTGTTTGATAACCCTTTCCATGAAAAAATTTTCCCTAATATCCAATCTGAACCTCCTCTGGTGCAACCTGAGGCCCTTTCCTCTTGTCCAATTGCCTGTTCTCAGGAGAAGAGACCAAACACCGCTTCTCCACACCCTCCTTTCAGGGAGTTGTAGAGAGTGAGAAGGTCTCCCCTCAGCATCCTCTCCAGGCTGAGAAGATGAGAGCCGTCCCTCTGAGGGAGGAGCTGTGGTGGGGCCACAGTGGTCCCTCCGTGTCCTCCCAGCTGTGTCCAGCTGTGGAGATGGCTGTGTGTCTGGGTGCTGCTGCACAGGGATCAGATGGAACCCTCCCACACCTGGAAGACCCCAGGGATATGGTCCACCCCCAAGGAAAGCAAAGTGCCTGCTGGTTCAGTGTGCCCTCAGCTCACCAGGTGACACAAGGGTCTCTGATTGGCACCAGCTGATTAGCACCTGCAATTAGAGCCACCCAGATAAAGCTGGCCCAAGGGCAGGCTGCCCTGGCTTTAGGACTGGCCTCTATACTTTCCCACAGTGGTCCCTGTCCAGCTCCTGTGGTCTGTGGGGCTCAGACCCCGCTTCTCACCGGGACTGGCAGCTGGAGGCACTGGTGAGTGTGGGCAGGGCCAAGGGGGTGTGTGGGGTCTGGGTTTAACATCGTGGCACTTTGTCCCCCTCCTCTCCCCACCCTCTCTCCCTATAGCTGTTCCTCTGACTCAGGCACCGATGAAATGTGTGTGTAGGTGTGAGGGAGCTCACCGAACCCTTCAGCACAGGCTTTGAGGGGCTCTCTCTGCTCAAGCCATTGCTTTGTGACCCACAGTGGCCACCTGGTTCCTGGACAAATGGCTTTGAGGAGCTGAGGGGGGATGCAGCATCCCAGGATGCAGCTCCTGGTATGCTCCAGGGTTTCCAGCACTGCCCTGCTGTATGCCCTTCTCCAAAGGTCTCCTGCAACCAAAACCTTCTGGATATGGAGCAGATAAGCATCAATTAGTGCACTTAGGAGCCTGATGTTGAACTGACCAGCAGACGAGAGCTGCTGCATCTTTCCAGTGGGTTTCTCTGCCAGGAAATCAAACCAGCTAATGAGGACCAGGCTGCTGGTTCCTCCTCTTGCTCCTCTCCCACGGAGGGGACACCTGGGTCTGAAACAGCTCTGTGGTGCTTCATCTGGGAGCCAGTGTTGTGGGGTTCACCTCCATACACACTCTGGCTCCTGTTCATCAATATTTTACATATGCAGGTGTACGTAATCTTCATTTTTATGCAAATCTCTCTGCAACCAGCCAGGTGCATTTCCTGATCTCTATTCATCATCAAGAAATCCAATAACTTGGCTGTGTACTTACATCTGGTTAGGGGTTGACCCAATGTGCACTTAAGCATGGATTTCAAATATGGGCAGCAGGGAAATAGCTTATTTCCCCCCTGGCCTTTATAAAATTAAATGAAAAAAAAAAACCACCCAAAAACAAAAAGAAAACCCATCCCAGTGTTAATGCAATGTTAATATTGCAAGATCAAGCATTTAAAAGTCAAGAAATTCCATAACTTGAGGTTGCTCCAGCGATGCTGAGCTGATACCTTGTTCATCCTATGTTTTCTTGCATGCTTTAGTGATAAATGTTAATCAGTAATTAAGAAACTAAATAAGCAGTATTAAAATACTGCTAGTATCTCAGAAATACTGAAGTAAAGGGAAGTCTAGCAGAAAATACCTTCTGTCTACTTGGAGACCCTTCCAGATGTTCTTAGTTGTACAGATCGCAGTCTGACAAAAAGGTTTTGAAAAGGTAAATGGAGTTTTGGCAAAGCAGCATGTTTGGGGGCCCAGAGGTGCCTGTTCACCTGGTAATTTTGCATTTTTGAGGCAGGAAAAGTGCTCAGACCCAGAACTTTGGGGTGATGCTGGATCGTGGCTGCCCTTCCTGCTACCAGGGTGCCTCGTGGCCCTCTCCTGCCCTGGGACAGGGACACCAGCTTCTGAGGTATTTCTAAATATAACAATAACAGTTCATCCTTTTAGCACAAGGTGGGGAGGAAGGAAGCCAAAACCTGAACTGTTCTCTCTGGACAGCCTCTCTCAAGGATCTGCCACCCTCATGGGAAAGAAGTTTCTTCTCATGTTGAGGAGGAATTTCCTGTGTTCCAGCTTGTGCCCATTGCCCCTTGTCCTGTCCCCAGGCACCACTGAGAAGACATGGACCTGGTGGAACAGGTCCAGTGTAGGGCCATGAGGATGCTCAGGGGGCTGGAGCCCCTCTGCTGTGAGGACAGGCTGAGGGAGCTGGGGCTGTTCAGCCTGGAGAAGAAAAGGCTCCAGGGAGACCTTGGAGCAGCCTTCCAGGATCTGAAGGAGCTCCAGGAGAGCTGGGGAGGGACTCTTGGTCAGGGAGTGGAGGGACAGGACAAGGGGGAATAGTTTTAAATTGGAAGAGGGGAGATTTAGATTCGATCTTAGGAAGAAGTTCTTTGCTGTGAGGGTGGTGAGGCACTGGAACAGGTTGCCCAGAGAAGCTGTGGCTGCCCCATCCCTGGAGGGGTTCAAGGCCAGGCTGGATGGGGCTTGGAGCAACCTGGGCTGGTGGGAGGTGTCCCTGCCCAGGGCAGCGGGGTTGGAACTGGATGATCTTTAAGGTTCCTTCCAACTCTGACCATTCTGTGATTCTATAGAGGGCTCCTTGGCATCTTAATGACTTTTTATAGGCTCCTTTGACCAACCATAGACAGAATCAAGGTTGTTTCTGGCCATTCCTCAACTCATTTCTGCAAGGAAAGAAGGGGGAAAAACCCCTTACAAGGTCCCTCCTACTGGGATTAATTCCCATCCTCAAAACAGGGCCTGCTCCCCACTGCCTCCCATGGCCAGAGGGATGCTGAGGATGCAGCCCTGGAGCTGGAATCCCCCCCAGAGCAGCAGCAGCCTGCATGGCGCGTTGTTCCTGCCCGCCCGCTGCAGCTGCTGTGTCTTCATTTCCAAAATAATATTTTTTCAAATGAAGTAGCAGAAAACAGCTTTACATTTTTGTTATCCCTTCCAGCACAAAATAAAAAATGCCTGCGCTGCCACTACCTGATTCAATCAAGTGGAGTACATTGGATACCCACGGGCTACGGGCACTGGAAAAAGCTGACTGGTATTTTAATTAATAACGCGGTGCAGTGTCTCAGCAGCCAGGCCTCTGGCAACGTGCTCTGCTTTGTTCATTATTTGCTGTAAACAATTTTCAAGCAATGTGTAGACAACCCTATTTTTTAATTTCTGCTAATTCATAACGTTAACAGAATGTGGGATTTTTTTTATTATTTTTTTTTCTCAGGCAATAAAGCAAGCGATCAAACCTCCTTTCTAGCTCACGAAAGGGTTCAGACTGGTTCTGATTTCAGACCAAAATGAGATCCACAGCTGTTTGACAAGGTTTTCATGGGGTCTGCTGGGGGTTACTGGGTGATGCTGGCAGGAGATGGGTTTTCTGTGTTGGGATGCAGGACATGACCACACCAGCCCCCAGCCCAGGGACTGGTCCTAGGGGTTCTCCTGGGTGAGAGGAGCCCCAAACCTCATCCCATGACTCCTGGTGCCTCCTTCATCGCTTCCAGGGGCATCTCCTGGTGCCTCCTCCATCGCTTCCAAGGGCATTTCCCTGTGATTCCTGGTACCTTCTCCATTGCTTCCAAGGGCATCTCCTGGTACCTTCTCCATCGCCTCCAAGGGCATCTCCCCATGTCTCCTGGTACCCCCTCCACTGCTTCCGCAGGCACCTCTGCTCTGCCCCTGGCTCTGTTGGGTCTGTCCGTGGACACAGGGAGCACTTGGGCTCAGGGAAAATCGCTTTTCAGCCATGGTGACATATTTTTTTCTCACAGAGAATGACTTGTATTTGGAAACAGCCGGGATCCAGGCTGCCCGCCTCCGAGTCTGCTCTCGCTGCTATTTGGCAGGCGAGGAGGGCCCCTCCAGCTTCTGCCATTCTGCAAATCCTCCTCCGGAGCACAAATAGCAGCAGAGCCCTGCTCTTAATTAGTGCCTCTTCCCCAGGCCATCTGCTCAGCCCAGATCATCCTCAGACCTGCCGGGACCCAGTTTGGAGGCACCAGAAGCAGAGCTGGGACCTGCTCCCCATGGACCCCCCAGGGACCAGGCATGTACAACCCCACATGCCCCCCATCCTCTGGTGGGAGCCACCTCTTCTTCGTCCTCCTAACGACCTGGCAGCCGCCTGGCTGCTCGATGCTCTCAGGTAAGAGGCAATTGGTCAGAGCACACAGTAAAATGTCACCCAAATGTCACAGCAATTTCCCAAGTGTCCACAAAATGGCAGAGGCTCCTTTCCCAATGTCTTCTCCTCAGAACAGCAGCACCTTGCTCCTCTCTGCTGTCCCCCTCGTCATCGCCTGGTTCGAGTTGCTATTTGCTGTCCTGGCAGAACCACTACACGACACTTTCTGTGGACACCTGGGGGTGTTTGGACTACACCATGTGGAGAATAGAAGTTGCCTTCAGCCCATCCTGTTCCCAGCAAGCCCTGTGAGAAAGCGCCCCCACCCTGCTCCTTGGATGGGGGTGATGTTTTTGCACTTCTGATTCCTGAAGGACTGGCTTCCAGCGAAGATGTCTGAGTAAACTCTGTTATCACCAAGGTTCGATTCCTGATGATGGGGAAGATTTTCCTGGTGCTGATGCAGGTTGTCCACAGGAGCAGTAGATGGTCTAGTAGAGCAACCTGGTCTAGTGGGAGGTGTCCCTGCCCATGGCAGAGAGGTTGGAAGGAGATGATCATTATGATGCTTTCCAACCCAAACCATTCTATGATTCTGTGCTGACCTGGAGCAGGGTTCCAGTTTGGTCTGACCTTCTCCTCTGCCTGGTCATCTTCATACAACACACACTGCTGGTACTACGCTTGCTTCAAAGGAGTGGAAGATGAACACTGAGAATGTGGAAGGTGGCCTCTAACCAACATGGCCATGATGGCGTGCTGGCTTTGTCTTCGTTGCTCTACTGTGTGCACGGTGTCTTGCTGTGCCTAGCACTCTCAGAACAACAAGCACCGCCAAAGTCAGGTCTGGAACATTTCTGAAGAGGCTGGCAGAGGCACAGCCTGCTCCCTCCTGGCATCAGGCTTTCTTGGACATGACCTCACATGGCTGAGAAGACGTTGAGGTAGGAACACCTTCTCCCTTCTCTCCTGCTCATCACCAGCATGCACGTATGCAACACAACACAACAGTGACACATGCTCACAACGTAAGACAAGTGTCAGAAACAGCGAGCTCTGGCTGCTCTGATGAATATGTAAAAATATCACCAAGAGCCACAGAGGAAAATGGACCAGAAATAAGAATGCATATTCTGAAATAGCACACCATCTGCTGCTTAAAAAAAAAAAAATCTTACACAACCACAGCCAGCCCATTGGTACGTGGTGCGTGGAGACAGACCTCCCCTTCCCAAGCTTCTCCAGCAGCCTATTCTTTACAAATCTGGAGGGACGCCACATCTTCTGCGAGAGCAGGTGACCCGGCAGAAGGTTCTGCTGCAGGTCACCTTCCATCTGAGCCCTGTCGTGCATCCAACAGGTCCACACTGCCACCCCACCAAGGCACCAGCACATGAACTACAGTCTCAGTGGAGGTGAAGCCCTGGTCCTGGCCAAATCTCACTGAAAACCCATTTTCATGGCTATGAGGATGCAAGTTCCCTGGCTCGGTTGGAGGGCGGTGGGTAAAGCTGCAGGTTGACAGCTCCACACAGCTTCTGCACCACTGGTGGGTCTGTTTTCCCTGTGATCACCCCCTTATTTTGCAGCATTAATTTGTCTGATCCCTTCATGTTTGTACACACGCTTAGTCCCCGCAACTTCAGGACCAGTTTTCTAAGTCTGTGGGTGAACGTAGGCATAGGTGGCTACACCTCCTGTTTTGCCCATGAAGGGAACCAGGGACCTCAGAAGCTCTTTGAATGACTTCTCAGACCCCTCCGAGTCACACATTGATGCTGTGGCTGGTGTGATGAGCCCCAGAATGGAGCTCCTGATGGAAGCCCCCACCACCACCAATACAGGAAATCACGGCGTTCGGGAGCGCGCGGCCCCTGCGTGGCAGTGCTGCAATTATACAACTTCTAGCAATTAAGTGCTCGCTGATTATGTGTTGAAAGGAAGCCGAACGCCATCCGATGGCATCGTGGCTGATTTATCGGGTTATTATTGGCCACATCCTGAAGCTCTGCCTGTCCTTCCTTGATCAAAACTCCTCATTTACCTGAATAAAGATGAAGAATTTTGCCCTGTAGTGTTCCAGGCGACGGTGTGTAAGCTCAAAACCTTTTCAAATGCTATTTATAATCCCGGAGCATATTGTTTTATGCTTGTTGAGTTTTATAAACAACTATTCTTCCTGCAAGGATAAAAATAAAGTCAGCCAATGGCTTCTGCGTTTAAGGCAGGTCACCACAAAGTGCAATAGGCAGGATTTTAAAAGGTCTGGTTTTACAATTTATTGAAGACGAAAGAGAGACGACTCTTGAAAGCTCCCCAATTCTGTGCATGCTGCAGTACGTTGTGCATAAAGTAAGGTCATATATGCTTTCTCTTTATGCTAGACATCAGGCATGAGATGAAGCCGAGCTGACAAGCAGTTTACCGCACGGTTTTCGTTAATATCACAAACTTAATTCAGCCGCGAGAAGACTCTTTGCATAGAGCACGTCATTGACAAAACGGTACTAGACAGTCGCAAAGAGAACAAGGTAAGTGATCTTCATCGTTGTTATTATTATTATTTATTCCATCCCTTCCCTTTTCCCCCATTAAGCATTTCATTTGGAAATTCACTGGGGAAAAAGAGCGGGAGGAAGCGCGCTCTGCTTTCCCATCTGAATATCCTTAAGTCACATATGTTACAATATATTTGCATTTTTAAATAAATACCCCTCGCAAAAAAAACCAAATTAGAAATGGTTATTTATGTCTGAGGAAGCTCTGCTACCCCGCAGTGCTGTCAAAAGGTCAACCATTGCCTCTAACTTCGCTGTGCACACGATGACCTGGAAGTACCATCGATAATGACCCGATGGCTGCAAGTCTTGAAGACTTAATCATCTGACATACAAGGAGCCCCCGCGGCGCTCGCACTTGGCATTTGCCTTATTGAAATGTACACAGACAATATGCATTTTAAACAATTCCGAGCCGCGTGCCTTAAAATAGTCGTGGGGCCACAGATCCCTGTCTGAAACAGGCTTCTCGCTATTCCAGCTCTCTCGCCTTGATGAGCAAGTCAGCGAACGAAGCAACCCGATGCATCTGGAGCTAGAAACTTGCTGCATTTATTATTGGCATTTGCTCCATATTGCAAGGGAAAGTTATCATCTGCGTCATCTGGAACTTAATTACTCTCTGCCACCAGCCAAATTTGATTTTAAGCCTCTCTTAGAGGCAGTTCATAAAACACAACAACAGAAAGGGAAGGAAATTCTGTGATAGAGAAAAGACTCCCACAAAACTGAGCTCCCTTGCAAGGGCACACGGGAGCTCTGTCAGTGGGGTCTGTTGATGCCCCGCTCCTGATCTTAAAATGGTCCCACAAATCCAATTACTGCACATCTTCCTTTGGTCTGGTAGATCAAACCCAAACCTACGAGGAGGGAGATGAGAACTGCCTTGAGCTGCAGAGCCAAAGCCGGCGTTGACTATTGCGATCACGGAGCGGGCTGTTTAACGATCCCTGGCTCAGGAACACTTCTGCAAGACCACCATCTGCTGCCGAGCCAGCAGCTCCTGATGTATCGCCATGGGCAGGCTCTGCAGAGCATCTGCTCTCACCTTGAGCTCACACACAGGGCAGGAGAAGCGCCTGCTCGCCTCTTGCTGTGGTTGTCACGCTCCTTCCAGGTAATTAAGGGCTTCCCTGAAGACGTTGACACCCCTCCACCCCGATATCTGCAGCCATCTCTGGGGAACGGTGAACCTCTGGGTTTGTGACAAGCTTGTGGTTGCTGGTAACACTCCTGTGATCCTCCTGAGATAGTGTCCTGTCCCGTGCCCCCCAGCCCTGGGGAGAAGACGCAGTGGTGGGCAGGGATGGATGCCCAAGACAAGGTGCAGCCAAGAGGCTGGGAATAGCGTCAAGAGGTGTCTGCCCGCTCTGTTGGAGATGGGTCTGCTCCGAGGGGGAATTTCTGAGGATTTTGAAGATCCTGGAGTAGTCACTGCTGAGGGAGCACAAGGAGCAGAGGGGTTTTGAGACGGTGCCCAGCTGGTGATGGGTAGGTGTGACAAGATGGGATCTAACCACCATTGATGGGAGCAGCCTGTGTGAGGGCTGTGGGGACTGTGTTCCTCTCGAGATGCCTTTGTGGCTGAGTAGGGCTGTGCTGAGTGTCACAGAATGTCAAGAGGTTGGCAAGGATCTCTGGAGATCATCTCCTCCAACCCCCTGCCAGAGCAGGGTCTTCCAGGGCAGTTGCACAGGAACGTGTCCAGGTGGGGTTTGAATGTCTGCAGAGATGGAGACTCCCCCACCTCTCTGGGCAGCCTCTGCCAGGGCTCTGTCACCCTCACAGTGAACAAGTTCTTCCTCTTGTTGAGATGGAGCTTTCCGTGTTCCAGTTAGTGCCTGTTGCCCCTTGTCCTGTCCCCAGGCCTGACCCCATCCTCTTGCCCTCCACCCTTTAGCTCTTGCTCAGCATTTGCTGAGGTCCCCTCTCAGCCTTCTCTTCTCCAGCTAACAGCCGCAGGTCCCTCAGCCTTTCCTCAGCACAGAGATGCTCCATCCCTCATCATCTCCGTAGCCTCCACTGGACGCTCTCCAGCAGTTCCCTGTCCTTCTGGAACTGGGGGGCCCAGAACGGGAGGTGTCCCCAGTTGGTGGGACACCCTGCCAGGTTCAGGTGGGCAATAAAGACCCTACTGATGGGAGAAGCTGGAGCTGCCCAGTCCCCATGGTGACTCAGGGGCATCACAGCCAAGCCCAGACCCTCTGTCCCTCACAGTGTCACAGGAGAACGTGGAGACATGGTGGCTGCTTGGGAGAAGAGGCAACATATGTTAGTGGAGACATAGCTGCTTTCTCTTGCGTGTTTACCCTCCTACGTATCCTCTCAGAGGCTTGAAGGAATTATGCTTGATACAGGGGAAAAAAGAAACACACAAACCTCCCCCCTTCTCTTTTCTACCCACCCTTGAAAAATACGGGCAAGTGATGTCTCTGTCTGGTATTTCCCATGGCTGGGAGTCAGGAAAGCTGTGCCCGTGCACTTTCCATGTCTTCTGTTTTAATAAACTGCACATTAGTTTCGTTCAGCAGCTCCAGCCTCTGGCTATCTGCTGCGCTGTGTATTAGTTTTAAATACACATTGCTTGCAATAACAGGGGAGCAGGAAGCTGTGCCTGGAGTTAAGAAATGGTTCGGATTGCTTTACATTTGCCGTCTCATTGAAAACATTTATTCAATCAAAGGGAAAAATAAATGTGGTCCCTCCGCTCTGCCAAGTATAAACTGTTATTGATCCCCTAAATGAAATTTGTCCGTGCTGATCGATCAAACACATTATCTTTCTTCCCCAGTCTATTACCAGCAATTGGAAACTCTCAAGCATCAATAGCAGCTTGACCACACGCAGCTGCAAATTTAGCCTATCGGCTCCCAAAATCCAAATCACCCCCGTCCCCCTCCTCCCTCTGCAAACAGCGGGATCTCCGCACTACGGCTGTGTCTTTCCTGAGATGAAGGTTAGGAAAAGTTACATTTCATAAAATACTGGGAATGGTTTGTGTCATCTTAAACTCTGGCTGAGAGATATCAGCCGTGTGATGGTGCAGGGACATCACTGGCACCCACCCAGGCTCTCTGGTGGGGTCCTGGGGATGCGACTGCTCCCCAGCCTGTAGCTTGCCATCCGGCCACTTCTGCAAACTGCTGGGTTTTAGAATTTCCTAGTATTTCATTTTTGACAAACACAATACTTATGATGCATACCTCTGGGTAGAGGCTGCCTTGCATCCTCCCCACTCCAGAACTGACTTGATGCCACCAAGCCACCAGCCCCAGCGTGGTATCCCGTCCCTCCGTGCAGGGACTCTGCCTTGGTTGCTCTTCTCGGTGGTGCCCAGGGACAGGACAGGCATGAGCTGGAACATGCGAAGTTCCATCTCAACATAAGGAGGAACTTCTTTGCTGGGAGGGTGGCAGAGCCCTGGCAGAGGCATTATGGGTCCTGTCGGTGGTACAACTCATCTTCACAAACTATGGAGAGCTAGGGAAGAGGGAAAGGCTTACATACCCTTTTCTGACTATCAAGATTTTTATATAAGGGTCATAGAATCAAAGAATTGCCAGGGTTGGAAGGGACCTTCCAGATCAGCTAGAGGAAGAACCTCTTTGGTGTGAGGGTGGTGAGACCCTGGCCCAGGTTGCCCAGAGAAGCTGTGGCTGCCCCATCCCTGGAGGGGTTCAAGGCCAGGCTGGATGGGGATTGGAGCAACCTGGGTTGGTGGGAGGTGTCCCTGCCCAGGGCAGGGGGTGAAACTTGATGATCTTTGAGGTCCCTTCCCATCCAAACCATTCTGTGATTCTTTGATCAAGTCCGACCATCAACCTAGCACAGACAGAAACCATCACAGAACCGTGTTGCTGAGTGGATACGAATGCATCTCACCACAACACATGGACACGCCAAGGGTGTCTGACAGGAGCCGAGCTTCAAAAAGAACTTAATTTCAGGTAGGCTGTGGGGAAAAAAAGGTAAAGCTCCTCTTAATAGCCATCAGGAGGGGCTCACTCTCCACCGCTGTCAATAGCTCACATGTTTGTCTTCTGTCTTGCTGATAGGTAATAATTTCCCAAGCAAGCTTAGGGAGCGGTGACTCTTTATTAAAACTAATAAGGGAGGGAGTCACGGGTTTTTAAAAATCACCCAGGAAATTATTGCTGACAACTCTTTCTGGCCTCACTCGGGAAGGAAGGCGAGGGGAGGTTCAGGTGCCTGGTGTGGTGTTGGCTCGGGGTTCCGCTGCCGCACAGGCTCTTCACCAGGAGCAACGGAAACTTCGGGTACCCGTCGTTACAGGTGTCTAATTTTGGCTAAATGTGGCAGAAAGTACATTTTGTGTGTTTTTTAGCACCTGCTTACGTGCTCAGAGTTCAAACCCCGAGAAAAAGCACTGAAAGGCAGTGCTGACCCTGCGAGGACGGAAGAGCCAAGCGCTGACCTCACTCATGGGCACATCACCAGAGGCTCCACAGAGCCCATCGTCTTCCCAGGTGAGAGACAGGGGCAAAGCAGAGTGAAGAAGAGCCAAGCCCTCTGCCCGGATTACTGGGGCAAATCTCTCCTGGTCCATCCCTCCACCCTGGGGAACAGGAACTGGAGTGATAGGACAAGGGGAAAGGGTTTTAAATTGGAAGAGGGGAGATTTAGATTAGGTATTAGGAAGAACTTCTTTGGTGTGAGGGTGGTGAGACCCTGGCCCAGGTTGCCCAGAGAAGCTGTGGCTGCCCCATCCCTGGAGGGGTTCAAGGCCAGGCTGGATGGGGCTTGGAGCAACCTGGGCTGGTGGGAGGTGTCCCTGCCCAGGGCAGGGGGTTGGAACTGGATGATCTTTGGTCTTCACACCTTCCAACTCTAACCATTCTATGATTCTATGATCCGTATTAAGATTGTGTCTCCTGATCTCACAAATCTCTTTAAAAATGATCTTACCTTGACCTAGCGAGGAAGCAACCCTGTCCCAAAATGGGTTGTCCTGGCGGTTCATTGCCAGGATGAATCTGAAAAAGTTTGGACCAATCTGGTATTTCCCCCTGCCTCATCCCGTCAGGCTGGCCAGACCCTTGTGCCATTTCTGGGGTCCCCAGGCAGAAACCTTTTCGGGCAGTATTACCCCAAAGTTTGCCGTTGTGTCTCAGGTGGTGAGCACAACCCCTGAGCCCCAGGCAGAAACCTTTTCGGGCAGTATTACCCCAAAGTTTGCCGTTGTGTCTCAGGTGGTGAGCACAACCCCTGAGCCCCAGGCAGAAACCTTTTCGGGCAGTATTACCCCAAAGTTTGCCGTTGTGTCTCAGGTGGTGAGCACAACCCCTGAGCCCCANCTGAAAAAGTTTGGACCAATCTGGTATTTCCCCCTGCCTCATCCCGTCAGGCTGGCCAGACCCTCGTGCCATTTCTGGGGTCCCCAGGCAGAAACCTTTTCGGGCAATATTACCCCAAAGTTTGCCGTTGTGTCTCGGGTGGTGAGCACAGCCCCTGAGCCCCGAGCCCGGCGCGTTGTGCAGCCTCAGGAGCGGGTCTAATGACAGCCCTGACCTCTGCCCGCCCCGCAGAGCGCAGCGAAGTTGCTGTTATCAACCACACTGTTAACCTAATAAAGAAGATGACGGGGAGGGATGACATAAAGGCCGGTTTCTTGCCAATATTGTTGCATTTCGTGCTATTATACCAATCTCCTGTGGAAAAGAAAAAAGGAAAGCGACTGCATGTGGCCACATCCATTTCCATCCTGAGAAATGTGGGCAGAAACGCTGCCTTATTTCCCCCTGGGATTTGTCCTGCCACAGGGAACCATCCTTCTCCCTGCTTTCATCCTTCTCCCTGCTCTCATCCTTCCTTCTCGC
>VXBW01000180.1:105068-113357 GCA_013400375.1 Thinocorus orbignyianus
AAGTAACCCAAGAACAGAATTGATTTCATTTGTTGGGAGAGAAGTTAATTTAAATAGTATATTCTATCATCTCCTGTGCTCTGCTGAGATAATATAAATCATGTGTTTGTGAATTTGCTTCATACAATTTTAACAAAAGCATTCAAGTTTCTGAAAACCTAGGGTCTGCAGGTTTTGATTTATTTATGAAACGAGTAACATTTACAAAGAAAGAGCAGTGACTGACAACCAAAGCATTTAAATTATTATTAACAGCACTTTGCTGTACAAGTGTGAGATGACAGAGGGGAAGCTGCGGAGCGCTTCTCCTTCCCCTCCTCTCTGGGATTCCATACCTGCCCAGATCCCCTCCCCACAGCCTTGCCAGGGTCGAAAGCGTGGGGGGACAGAGGCACCCAGCCACGGCCACCCCTCTACCATGCTGCCACCCTGCCCGTGGGGCCAGAGGGACAGGAGGAGGCTCGGTGCCTGCAGCCACAGGACCACCCAGCTTTCCTCTGGGAGCCACCGGCCCACCGGCCACCTCCTGGTCTGCCAGCTCCAGACACAGCCTGGGGGGATGCCCATACCCTGCACTCTGCAGCCTGCATCCCTGCATCCTTGCATCTGGCATCCTGTACCCTGCACCCCTGCATCCTGCATACCTGCATCCTGCATCCCTGCATCTTGTACCCCTGCACTCTGTACCCTGCACCTCTGCATCCTGCATCCCTGCACACTGCATCCTGCATCCTGTGCCCTGTACCCCCTGCATCCCTGCATCCTGCACCCTCCACACTGCATCCTGCATCTCTGCATCTGGCATCCTGTACCCTGTACCCCTGCATCCTGCATCTCTGCATCCTGCACCCTGCATCCTCCACCCCTGCATCATGCATCCTACACCCCTGCATCCAGCATCCTGTACCCTGCACCTCTGCATCCTGCATCTCTGCATCCTACATCCTGCATCTTGTACCCCTGAATCCTGTACCCTGCACTCCTGCATCCTTCATTCTACACCTCTGCATCCTGTGGCCTGCAACCCTGCATCCTGTATCCCTGAAACCTGCATCCTACACCCCTGCATCCTGCACTCCTGTGTCCTACATCCAACACCTCTGCATCCAGCATCCTGTACCCTGCACCCCTGCCCCTGCATCCTGCACGCCAACACTCTGCACTGCTGCATCCTACACCCCTACACCCTGTACCCTGCATCCTGTACCCCACACCCTGCACTCCTGCAACCTACACCACCGCACCCTGCCTCCTACACCCCTACATCCTTCATCCAGCACCCCTGCACCCTGCATCCAGCACCCCTGCATGCTGCACTCTTGCACCCTGTACTCCTGCATCCAGCACCCCCGCATCCTTTGTCCTACACCCCTGCACCCTGCATCCTCCACAAGGCACCCTGCACCCCTGCCTCCTGAATCCAGCACCTTGCACCCTGCACCCAGTGCCCTGCATCCCTGTGTGGGGACACAAGGTGTAGTGCTTCCAGCAGCTCCCCTGCATCCCTGTGCTGCGTCCCAGTCCTGCTTTTCCTCGCTCTGAGACAGACCAGTTCTCTTACCAGCAGCAGGGAAATTGCGATTCACGTGTTGCTGACACCCTCAGTGCCAAACACTGTCCTGTGTTTGAAGGTCCTGCTGCTTTGAAATATTTATCAGTTAATCTTGACAATGCCCCCTCCTGCTAAATATTGGCGTTATACTGGGGGTGCTGCCTGGCTCCCAGCAGAGGGATCCCTCCACAGCCCCAGGGGAGCTAGAGGGGGAGTGGAGGGGAGCAGTGCCCCCCCAACACAGCCCAGCTCACACGGTGCCTCAGGAAGCCAAAACTGCCTTTTCTTGACATTTAGAAAGGATAAGAGCTCGCTTTAAACTAATCCACTTTAGCCAGCCCTCGTTTGTCGGGGATTGCTTTGACAAAACAGCCTGAGACCCACCAAAAATGGGGGAAACTGGTAGAGCTGAGAGTACCCGGTTCTGAAACTTTCCCTCCCGCCCCAGACCAGCTGGGGTTGGCAGCGACATCTGGAGATCATATCCTCCAACCCCCTGCCAGAGTAGGGTCACCCACAGCACAGGAATGCGTCCAGGGGGAATGAATGTCTCCAGAGATGGAGACTCCCCCACCTCTCTGGGCAGCCTCTGCCAGGGCTCTGCCACCCTCACAGTGAACAAGTTCTTCCTCATGTTGAGATGGAACTTTCCATGTTGGTGGCATTCCCTCTCCTCCTGCCCAGCCAAGGCCACCTCCAGCGTGACCGTGGCTGTGCAAACCCATCAGAGATGCCTCCAGCTGCCCTGGCCAAGCTGGAACCCTTCTGGGGAGAAAGCTCATGGCAGCGCAGCTGCATTTTCAAAATGATTATTTTATGTTACTTACAGTGCTATTTAAAGAACCCAAGGGGTATAGACTTCTCTAAAAGAAATTGAGAGATGGATTAATTCCTGGGCTCAGGGTTCAGAGCAGAGCCAGGATTTATCCCGAATGATGCTCATTATGATTTTCTGTGCAATGATGGTGCGTTGCTCTTACAGCCCGTCCCCCATCCTCCCGGGGGAAGCGGTTCCAGCTCCCTCGGGTTTGTGCTGCCCAGAGCTGAGCCGCAGGAACGGGGAGTTATTCACCAGGAGCCCTCTCTTGCTTCTCCTGGAAAACCTGAGAAAACCACCGGCAGCTCCATGGTGTCCGGATCCTCTATCCAACAGAGTCAGTGGCTCTGCCGGCAGAGCCAGGGTGCTGCAAGCCAGGAACCCAGTGAGGAGAAAAAGAGATAAATGCTCTTCAACCCTTCAGTTCAATTCCTGTTCTACTAAATCAATTCCCACGTCACCAGTCTCTACTACGGAGCTAATTCCGTGTCTGAAGGAAAACATTTCCAAAGGCATAGGAGGGAGCGAGGTGCCTAAACCACGTTCGCTTTAATTAAGGAAGAGATAAACAAATCTGTTTAAGCACATATAAAAGCTCTGCTGTCAGCACTCCGGTGCCCCCGTTTCCAGCCAGCTGAGCACCCTGACTCTGGATTAGTGGCTGCGTGCAAGCCGAGGTGCCAGCTTCTAATTATTAACAGATCCGATAGCACCCACATGGCAGTAGATTACATTTCAAACGGAGATTTGACATGTTAATTTAAGCTGTGCCTTTAAATTTATTCGGGTGGAAAATGGAGCAAGTGTCCGTCTGCAAGTACATGGTTATGCTGCGTGTTCTCAGCCTGGCTCGTCTTTCCTTCTTGCTCAAAAGCCGAGCTAAAAGGCAGGTGTTCTCCAGAAAAGCTCCAGCCTGCCTGATTTCACCCAAGGCAGCCGCTCTGCCCAGCTCCTTTCCAGGAGATGTGAATTGCTGAGCTTCCCACGGGCCTGGGGAGAGGACAGAGGGGTTGGAAGGTGAGGACAGAGGGGCTGGAAGGTGGCAGGAGAATCCCCATGGTGGGTATGTGTGGTACGGGCAGCCCCAGAGCATCTGCTGCCCGCCCTCACCAAGCTCACCCATCCTGGGCAACAGGGACCACCACAGCGTGGGTGACGCTGGCCCAAATGGATTTTTAAGTCCCTTACTGACCAAATCACCTTCAGGTCTTTGAGAAACCTGCCCGTGCAGGAGGAGGCTTGCCAAGGGGCACACAACCTAGAGCCACAAGCTCTTCTGGCTCCTGGGACTCCACTGTGGCATCACCTGCTCATGCTCCTTGTGATCCACATGGTACTCCAAGATCTTTTCAAGCTTTTTAAAAATTCTCTCCCCAGATTCATCAGCTTCTCCCACCCCAGCCAGCCTCTGTGGGATGGGAATCACTTGTTGGATGTGCCCATCAGCAAGGTCTGAACAAACAGCAGAAATCCTCAGCGTCCTGGGCAGGTGATTGAGCACCATTTCCAAAGCCATGAGTTCCACTGGCAGGATGCACAATTCAGGGCAATACCGGGGGAAATGAGGAGTCAGGATGCTGAGTTCTGGTGGGTCATGGGGGGCAGTGACAGATTCTGAGGTTGTTTGTGCATGGAAATAAGCTACTGCAGCTCCACACACACTCACCCCCAGCTTCAGAGCTGAGATCTCTCTTCAAAGTTACTTTTGCAGAAACAGTCTGATCCCCTTGAACCCAGCCACTGGGAAGTGGCACCAGCCACCACCTGGGAGAGCCCACAAACCCACCTCCTGGCAGAGCCAGGGCCCCAGAAAATGCAAACGGAGTTATAGAACTATAGAATCCTAGAATGGTTAGATTTGGAAGGGATCTTCAAGATCATCCAGTGTCACCCCCTGCCCTGGGCAGGGACACCTCCCACCACACGAGGTGGCTCCAAGCCCCATCCAGCCTGGCCTTGAACCCTTGAATCTGACACACGGCAGCTGGGGTGGAAAGCTGGAGGCTTTCCTGCGAAACTCAGAATTTGCGAATCACTCACCCAAACCCTGGGAGAGCTGCCCACCCCAGACCTGTCCCTGCGTGGTCCCAGGGACAAACACGTGCCCAAGGAGGGCCAGGATGCCTCAGAAAGGCACGGGAAATGATGCTCTTTGGGGCCAGGAGGAGGAGGATGAGGATGAGGAGGCCAACCCATGGTGCAGGTGAGCTCTGCAGTCCACCAGTAGGTCCAGGGGTGGCACAGGGGGTCTGGGGCCAGCAGAGGACACCCAGAGGATCCCTGCACCCCAGAGGGAGGTGGGGGTCCAGGGTGATCCCCCCACACCCTGGGGGCAGCTCCAAACACCCCACAGCCCCACAAATTGATTTGAACTATTTTGCTGTAATAACGTAATTAGGTAAAAGGGTTCAGGAACCGATTGCGTTCCGCTAATTCCAGCCATCTGCTCCAACACTTGCTCTCATGCACACCAGATTTCAGAGTGCCTTTGCTCTAATAGTAATTAATGAAACTGTTAATAAGCTACATATATCATATGATGCTGCAATACTTTATCAAAGGATAATGTTATGAGACAAATTATATATAACAATTATAGAAAATGGCTTACATTACTGGCTGCGGCGCGCCGCTAACTAGTTTCTTTACTCTTCTCTTCTTAATGAATTCCCTAATTAATTTAATGCATACTTTAGGCGTCATTTGAAATTTAAAAAACACGGCTGGGTCAGGCTTTAACCGTCCTCTCCTGCGTGCTGTCTGCTTCGACAAGACACGTACCAGGCAAACATGACCCCTGCGCCAATCACCCAGCCCGGCTCCCGCTTCCCTTCCCAGCCCCGGGGACACGGCTCCGGCGCCCCCAGCCCCTCCTGTGCCACCCCCCCGCGCCCCACTCCATCCAGGTCACTATTTNATCCAGGTCACTATTTATAACCAAAAAAGAACTATAAATAATCACGCACAGCTATTCTGATGTTTTCCTTACGTAACAGGCTCTGTTTTGGGGGAAAAAGCTGCTCTCCATCACGCTTCGTGCAAACAGCCGCCCAAAAATAGAGCCTTGCCGCCAGCCCGCCCCCACAGCCCCCCCGCCCCGGGTGAGGAGGGCAGCCCAAATATCCGGAAAACCGGCAAAACAGAAACCTACACTTTTTGTTTCTTAATCTTCAGCTCTTTAAGGGTCCAGCACACTGCTGCCTGGTGTTTCCCAGTTTGCTACGTCCACAGCTTCGTGGTTTTCCTGTTTTATGGAACACAACCATAAACTTTTCCTCCAAAGCCAAAAAGTTTCCGTTCCCGTCCCACAGTGTCATCGCCGCGGGTGGAGACTTCCAGAAAATCACCGGACACCCCGGCATCCCAGATGAACTGCCAGGGGACTCCAAGTTCAGCCTTTCCGAAGTTTTTACTGACAATTTCCACAGTAAGAGAAAGAACGTATCCTGCCAGGGAGCTTCCAGGCAGGAACACACGGGCTGGACTGGCCCCAAAACCACCACAGCCCAGCACCAAAGGGACAGAATAAACCCTTCCCAGCAGTAATAGACATGCTACATGTAGAATTAAGGTTTTATTTCATAGAATCATAGAGTGGTCAGAGTTGGAAGGGACCTTCAAGATCATCCAGTTCCAACCCCCTGCCATCCCCTGGGCAGGGACGCCTCCCACCAGCCCAGGTTGCTCCAAGCCCCATCCAGCCTGGCCTTGAACCCCTCCAGGGATGGGGCAGCCACAGCTTCTCTGGGCAACCTGGGCCAGGGCCTCACCACCCTCACACCAAAGAACTTCTTCCTAAGATCTCATCTAAATCTCCCCTCTTCCAAGTTAAAACCATTTGGAATTATTTATTCCAAATTTATTTGGAATTATTTGCATCAAGGAGGGCCAGCTGCCCCCTGGGCTGCACCCCCAGCAGCGTGGCCAGCAGGGCGAGGGGGGGATTCTGCCCCTCTGCCCCCTAGATGCTGCCTCCAGCTCTGGGGCCACCAACATCAGCAGGACATGGACCTGTTGGAGCGGGTCCAGAGGAGGCCACGGAGACGCTGAGAGGGCTGGAGCCCCTTTCAACAACACTTTACCTGTTTTTTGCACTACCTGCTTGCACTATTTTCCGCTGGTTTCAGCCCAAAGGGGGCTGGCATTCTGTGTGGTGGGATCAGGCACACATCTCACCTTGCCCTTTGTGCCCCCGGCGCTGCCACTGCACGGTCTCTCATGCTCCAGAGAAGGAATTCCATTTCTGGAGCCAGCCAGGCTTCAGCAAGAGATCATTCCTGACCCACTTCCCCATGGCCAGTATTTTTTTTTTAGGTTACTAAAATGTTACACGGAGACCCAGAGTGACTTATTCTAATGTTACCTCGGATTCTGGGACACTTTGGGCTGGAAAAACAATGTTGAGTTTCCACCTCTGAGCTAGCTTGCTGCTGCACTTCTCCACCTGACACTTCAGATTGCTTTACTGATGGAGTAGCCTTGATCACATTAATTTCCCCTCGGAAAAGCAGCTGTCTTGTGTCAAGGGATGTGTCCGGCTGATCTGGAAGCACCTCCCCTTGCCAAGGAGGAGAAGCCAGAGTCAGCCGAGGGAATGCCTGGCCTTAGCAAACAGCCACCACTTTGTCACCACCCCTGAGAGTGAAACCAAAGCTCGGAGGAACGTCTGAGGTCTCCCTGCTGCGGTTCCTGGGGGGTCCCACGGACCCAAACTGCAGCTGAGTCCCCAAGTGTGGGGACACTGGTCCCACTGGGACATCACGACAGAGCGGGCTCCTGATGGAGCAGGAATGGCAAGGGAAAAAAGAAGAAGAAAAAAACAAACAAACAAAAAACCAAAATAAAATGAAAAACTGAAGTGAAAGAACCCAGAACCCGTGATTTATCTTATTTTTTTATTTCTAAATGGAAGGTAGCACTTTGTTTAAGGCCGAGTCTTACTTCCCAGCAGCTCCCGGGCTGCTTTCCCCTTCCAGCAGCCCGTCTGTAACCCAAGCCGCCGGCTGCCACGTCTGAGGGAGCTGCTGCACAAGGAGCAGCCTGGGAAAAGCAGCAGAGCCGCCGCTCCCCTGAAAATAAAGAGGCGTGTTTCCCAACTCACAACATAACCATAGGCTGGACTTCGAAATGACCGGGTTTTACAGCAGGAATATGCAATCTTCTCCCCTCGTTTCTCTTCCTGGCAAGGCGGACACACACTTCAGTTAAAAATATCTTTGTTTTGTGAGGTGGGACACCGTGCACTGCTGTCAGATTTGTTACTCCCAGAGTTTTAGAGGCCGGTGAAGCACAGACCGGCCCAGGCTTCTGCCCTTCCCCTTCCTTCGGTGCCCCCAACCCCAGTTTTCACATGATGCCCACACACCATCCCTGCTCCCAGGGAAGAGAAGGCTCCGGGGAGACCTGGGATCCCCTTCCAGACCCTCAGGGGGCTCCAGCAGAGCTGGGGAGGAACTCTTGGTGAGGGAGGGGAGCCCTAGGAAGAGGGTGAGGCACCGCAAGAGGGGAGATGGAGATCTGGGGAAGAACTTTCTGGGTGTGGGGGTGGAGAGATGGCACCTGGGGAGCTGGGAAACACCGAGACCCAGAAACCTGTGCCCCCGAACTGGCTGTAAAGTAAAGGTTTCCAACAAATTTCAGGCACCAAAGCCTTCCAAAAGTGCATTATTATTATTATTGTTGCTGTTGTTGTTACTGTTATTGTTGTTGTTAGTTATTGCTGTTACTATTATTTTCCCAAGAAAGACGAGCGTGGGCTGCAAAGAGGAAGATAACAAGCCCGGTATCGCTGATCGCGGACACCTGCGGCCGCCCCCGCACATCCCTCCCCCGCCCCGCAGCAGGACCCTGCCCCGCACCGGGCTGGGGGGCACCGCCCGCCCCTCACCCACAATGGGCCGCCCCCCCTGCCCCGCAGAGC
>VXBW01000180.1:113473-128829 GCA_013400375.1 Thinocorus orbignyianus
CCCACCGGCGGCGGGGCGGTGGATGGGGACATGGGGACACCGAGGCGCTGCGGGAAAGAAGGAAACTTCCTGGGAAGATGGCTTTGTCCGGATCAGCAAGGAGGGGGGACAGCCCACCGGCCCCGCAGCCCCCCGCCTGGCACCACACCCTGCGGGGGGCGTCGCAGAGAGCCAAGGAGCACACAGAAAGCAGCAGCTCGCCAAGGAAGACGATGGCGGAGGCCATATCACCAACACCATGGATGCTGCTCCTGCTGCCAACACTGTGGACGGTGCCCATAAAGCCATGGATGGTGCCCATGCTGCCAACACCATGGACGGTGTCCATAATGCCGTGGACAGTGTCCATAACCCCATGGACGGTGCCCATGATGTCATTGTTGGTGCCCATGCTGCCAACGCCATGGACGGTGCCCATAACACCATCAATGGTGCCCGTGCTGCCAACGCTGTGGACAGTGTCCATGCTGCCAACGCCATCGACAGAGCCCATAATACCGTGGATGGTGCTCCTGCTGCCGACGCCATTGACGGTGCTCATAAAGCCATTGATGGTGCCCATGCTGCCAATGCCATGGAGGGTGCCCATAACGCCATCAATGGTGCCCATAAAGCCGTGGATGGTGCCCGTGCTGCCAACGCTGTGGACAGTGCCCATAACGCCATGGATGGTGCCCATGCTGCCAACACCATGGACGGTGTCCATAATGCCGTGGACAGTGTCCATAACACCATGGACGGTGCCCATGATGTCGTTGTTGGTGCCCATGCTGCCAATGCCATGGAGGGTGCCCATAACGCCATCAATGGTGCCCATAAAGCCGTGGATGGTGCCCGTGCTGCCAACGCTGTGGACAGTGCCCATGCGCCAAACGCCTGGAAATGAGCCCATAATACCGTGGATGGTGCTCCTGCTGCCGACGCCATTGACGGTGCTCATAAAGCCATTGATGGTGCCCATGCTGCCAATGCCGTGAACGGTGCCCATACCACCAACACCATCAACAGTGTCCATGCTGCCAACGTCATCAACAGTGTCTATAATGCCATCAACCGTGTGCATGCTGCCAACGCCATCGATGGTGCCCATAACGCCATGGACGGTGCCCGTGCTACCAACACCATCGACAGTGTCCATGCTGCCAACGCCATCGACAGAGCCCATAATACCGTGGATGGTGCTCCTGCTGCCGACGCCATTGACGGTGCTCATAAAGCCATTGATGGTGCCCATGCTGCCAACGCCATCGACGGTGTCCATGCTTCTGACTCCATGGATGGTGCCCATGCTGCTAATGCCATCAATGATGCCCAGACCACCAACCTCATCAATGGTGTCCATGCTGCCAACGTTGCCCATAACGCTGTTGGCGATGCTCATGCAGCCAATGCCATCGATGATGCCCGTGCTGCCAACACCACCACCAGCGTCGCAATGCCAGGTGGCCCGGGCCGGACGCTGGGTGTGACACCAGGAGCAGCTCCCAGGGTTCCTGCCACTGTGGAGGACAGGCAGGAGCGGGCAGGTGGCCACAGCCACGGGACACACAGGGTCCTGTCCCTGGATGTGACCCTGGCTCCCCGAGACCCCCAGGCCCCCGGGCAGTTCGGACACCCCGTTGCGGTCCCTGACAATAAGCAAGAAGAAGCGAAGAGCAGGTGGAAGGAGGGGAACTTCAACGTCTACCTCAGCGATCTGATCCCCGCAGACCGAGCCATCGCGGACACCAGGCCTGCCGGGTAAGACCCCGCACACCGACCTGCACCGTGGCCACCAGAACCTGCTGGGTGGCTACCAGGGAGGGATGTGCGTGCCAGCTTTGCCTTTCTGGGTTGGACCAGCATAAAACTGGGTGAAGTTTGCAGGTGGTGTTAACCCCCCGAGCCCTGCTCTCCTTCTCCTGGGCCTCACAGCAGCCTGCAGTGGTCCAGGGGACAGCCCTGGCAGCCACCCATCCTGCAGACTGATGGCATTGCCACCCTCGAGCCCTGCAGAGCTGGATCTGCGGGCAATGTTTTGGGTTGGAAAACTGTCCTTCAGTTCCAGCTGTCCCCATGGGGGGGGGGGCTGAGTTTGCAGATCTCAGTGTTGCACTGAAGAAAGACTCTCCCTCCCCAAAGCCCCTGTGGGAACGGGGGAAAGGAGAGGGCAGCCCCGTGCCACGGGAAGGGGTGTGTGGCTGGAGGGGGTCCCTCCCCAGGGTGACCATGCCTGCAGGATCCAGGGAATCCCAGAATCCTGGGTTGAAAGGGACCTCAAAGGTCGCCTGGTCCAACCTTTGTTACGTGGATGGGAGTTGCTCCATGAAATCAGTGTCTCTGACACTTCAAAACAGTGGTTCTCAGCACGTGCAGGATGTCCTGAGCAGGGACACGGCAGGAATCCGGTGGGATTTGGTGATCCCCTGAGCTCCTGGGTGGCTTTTGTTTGTCTTTGGGTCCTCGGTGCCAGCTGCCCAATGCACACGTGTGCAGAAAAGCACCGTGGGGGCTCAAAGCCAGGTCAGTGCTTGGTGTGTGACAGCAAGCCCTGGAGCTGTGGGGCAGAAACCAGCTCCCAGGGGTGTGGAGAAGGACAGCTCAGGTGTCCCCAGGCACTGCCAGTGACATACCTGCCCCGGAGGGGACAGCAGCACCGTCGGCGTCACGGGGAACGCCTTGGCCAAACAGGGGCAGGGCAGGGATCCGGCCCAAAGGGTGATCAAACAGCGGCTGCCTCTCAGCTGGAGCCTCCCAGTCTCTCCCAGTTGCAGCCCCAGCTCCTCTCCTCACCCTGGCTGGCAGTGCTGGACTAAACGGCTGGAGTTTGGCCAAGAGGAAGCTTGTCCCAGCCTCCATGTGCCACGCTTGCTGCTTTCCCAGCTCTGCCCGCGGGGCAGGTGGTGGCCGGGCGCTCTGTCCCTGCAGGAGCCCCATCACGGGGGACTGGGGTGACAAACCCCAGCAGATGCAGCCAGCGGTGGCCAGGGGGCTGGCAGGGAGCGTGCCCTGCACAGCCTGGTTCCAGAGGCCACCAGCAAAGCTCCCTGCGTGCCTCTGGGCTCTCCCCGGGCCACCCCATAGCTTCCTGGGGACAATCAGGTCACCCGGGGTTTGGCAGGGACACAGACTCCCTGGATGCCCGTATGTCAGTGTCACAGGGTAAGGGCTGGGTAGGTGACCCCCTGGCTGTGCCCACCAGCAGGGGGGTGGCAGGGCTGGCCACCCCTGAGGCTCAGGTCTTCAAGTCGGGGGCAGCAGCCACGAGGTGATGTTCTCCCAGATCAACTTCAGCTCCTGGAGAGCCCTGGTTTTGCTGGCGTTCAGGGGGATGTCCACAGAGCATAAAGACTCTGGGCTGGTTTTGCCCAAAAGCCTGTTTAGGGGTGGAATTTCAAAAGGATTTGGCTTCTAGTTGGTGAGTTATATACGTTAAGTATTATATTTGCATATATATTTGCATATATAGTTGGCAAAGAAATAGAACCCAAACTCACACGGGACACAGTGAGATGTTTCTGGCTGGGGGTCAGCAGTAAGAAACCCCTTGCTCTGCCTGGAAATCTTGATAATACTGATTATTTTGTTCCAGAGGGGCTCTGAGCAGCCTGGCATCCCCACGGGCACTCGGAGCCCCACAGGATCCTCTCCCCGCAGGCGTCCCCAGGCCAGCGGCTCAGGGCTGGGACCAGCCTGGCTCTGCACTGTTTGCTCCTGGAAAGGGGATGTTGTCACCTGGTGGTGGGAAGTTAAGGGATCCTCCACTGGAAAGGAGTCAGCACATCCCATCCCCGTGTGGGGAGCTCACCCCTCTGCTCCTGCCCCCCCAAAAAATCCCATTGCAGAGGTTTGCTGCCCTGCTTTTGGCAATCCCCCCCTCCCCACCAACCCTGAGCACGGAGGTTTTCAGGAGCGTGCCCTTTGAGCCCGTGTTGTCCTTGCAGGTGCTCCCAGCAGCAGGTCCACGATGACCTCCCCACCACCACCATCATCATGTGCTTCGTGGATGAAGTGTGGTCCACCCTGCTCCGCTCCGTGCACAGCGTCCTGGGCAGGTCCCCTCCCCACCTGATCGAAGAGGTCATCCTGGTGGACGACTGCAGCACGAAAGGTGGGGGGAGCTTCTTGATGGAACTCATATAACTTGAGACCAAAATACCATTTGTTCTCTCAGATTCAATTCTGAGCAGCAGGAAATCACATTTTCTCCTTTCCCTGTGTTCCTCTGCATCCAACCTTGTTCCCTTTCCAGACGAGTTGGGATCGTAGGCATTCCCGGTGGTGTGGAGCCCTTGGCTCTCTGCTGACCTTGGCCCTTAAAAAAGTTTAGGAATGATGTAATTTTCCAACTGCTGGTTCTTCAGCAAAAACAAAAGTGCTGTCTCAGGGAAACTCCAGAGCTCGTGCCACGCACACACGGAGCCTAGAATGTAACCAGACAAGAGGTGCCAAAAAGAGGGAAAAAAATCACTTTGCTCATTTTTAAAATAATCACTTTCTTACCATTTCCCCTCAAAGCATCTTTTGGGGTTTCCTCTTTACTTTCTCCCCGTGGCTTGCTCTCAGTCTGCTCGTTAGCCAGAGAGCATCAGAAATGCAAACAGTTATATTTTCCTGGGGGCAAAAAAAGGATTATCCATGAATCCCACTGTAACAGCAGTTGGGGGTCCCCCCAGCCCCAGGTGGTGGCTGTCACCTACCAAAGCCGCAGGGTCCCAGCAGAGGTTCCCTGGGCCAGGAGCAGGACAGCCCAGCGCTCGGGTCCCCCAGGTCACCCTTCTGACACCCTCCTCTTCCTGAGAGTTTGCCACCAGCTGCCTCCACAGCCATGGGAAACCATGATGAAAACAACCTCAAAAGCAGGGATGTGCCACAGCACGCCCTGGTGCAGTTCAAACCCGTGCCGAATCTAAATGTGGTGCTTAAATCCTGCAAAATTTGGGAAGCACATCAAAAATATTATCCTTTTTTAGGGAAAGGCAAGCAGTTCACAGCAATTTTAATGGCAATTATAGTGCAATGAAGAAAAATTAATTTAGAGTCTTTGAACAATTGATAAACCATTCTGTGGTTCTATGAAATTCATCAACTTCAGCCTAAACCTGCTGAAGAGCAGGCTTGGACCATGACACCACGCACCAGGAGCCCTGCAGATGTTCATGCCCCAGACTTGAGGACCCCAGTGAGTCCTGGAGGTGCTTCCAAGGAAAATCTGTCTTCTGTTTTCCACCCTTGAATTGGGTCTGAAACGGGCAAGTCAACCTCTCCTTCTCCATCTGTCTCCACAGAGTACCTCAAGGAGAAGCTGGACAGGTACATGTCGCGGTTCCCCAAGGTGAAGATCCTCCATCTCAAGGAGAGGCACGGTCTGATACGGGCCAGGCTGGCAGGAGCAAAGATTGCCAAAGGTAGGATGAAAGCTCTGCCTGGACCCCCCCATAAATCATCTCCGTCACCGAGTTTTAGTCCCATCCCCATGAATGATGGGCATCTGTTCTGGACACAAAGCCTGAGGGTCTGACAGTAGGATGAGCTGCAGCTTGTTGGAATCTCCAGCCATGGCCAGGCTGTGTTGGCCCCAGTGTGGCCATTTCTGCCAGCCCATGATGGCCAGGCAGTGAGAACATGCTCTGGGCTACAGCTGGGAGGGGTTTGGGAGCCAGGGAGGGTGGTGGCACCATCAGCAGTGCTCTGAACCCATGGAGATGTGCTCCTGATGATGCCCTGGGCTCTGCCACAGGCACCGTCCTGACCTTTCTGGACTCGCACGTGGAGTGCAACGTGGGGTGGCTGGAGCCGCTGCTGGAGAGGGTCCACTTGAGCCGGACCAAGGTCGCCTGCCCCGTCATTGAGGTCATCAGCGACAAGGACATGAGGTAAGGACCCCCTGGGAAATCCCAAATCCAGTGGTTGGAGCAAAGCCTCTTCCTGGGACCACTGGCATGTTAGTTGCAGGAGGACACATGTCCAGAGCTCCTGACTGGCCTTCAGCAGTGTCTGCACACCAGAAATTGTCATTAGTGGTGGACATGGCCCCTCATTTATCACACACACTTTTTCGCTTTTTCACGACTTTCAGTACATGAAGAGGATTCCTGATGAAATTTGTTAAAATCCTGGTTTAATTATGTGCGGATAGTCATCTTCACTCATTAAGAGTGACATTTCAATCAGGAATGTGACTCAGAATTAGTCATCCTCATCCCTTCCCTGTTTAGCTACATGACCGTGGACAACTTTCAGCGTGGGATTTTCACTTGGCCAATGAATTTCGGATGGAGGCAGATTCCGCAAGAGGTCATCGAGAAAAGCAAAATCAAGGAGACTGATATAATAAGGTACAAAAGGCAGAGGCCAGGGCTCTGGGGATGAAGCTGTTAATAATTCAGGAACAAATTATTCCAGGCCAAATGTTGGCTTGCAAGGACAGGAGGGGTGGTGGTGGCTGTGGGTGGGCACATCACCGGACACGGGCACAGCCTTTCTCACCCCTCGTGGTGCCAACAGCGTTTCACCGATGCCACCAGGAGCAGGGGACATACTGTTGTGTTTCCCTTCCGTGCCCAGTTACAGCTCTCAGGCTGGGTAAAACCACCCAAATTCCCTCTCTTTTAATGTTTTATTTAGTGTTCTGTCTGCCCACCTGCATTTAGTGGCCACAGCTTCTCAGTGATTCCCTTGTTGAAGCAAAGCGAAGGACCAGGGGCTTCTCCATCAGCTGACACTCCATGTGGCTCCTCTGTTCCCAGGTGCCCGGTCATGGCAGGTGGCCTCTTCTCCATTGAGAAGAAGTACTTTTTTGAGCTGGGAGCCTACGACCCGGGACTGGATGTTTGGGGAGGTGAAAACATGGAGATTTCATTCAAGGTACATGGCTTTGGGCGGGCTGAGGGGAGACCTCCTCGCTCTCTACAACTCCCTGAAAGGAGGTGTATCCGGGGGGGTTGGTGTCTTCTCCCAAGTCACAGGTGATGGGACAAGAGGAAACAGCCTCAAATTGCTCCAGGAGAGGTTTAGGGTGGATATTAGGAAAAAATTTTACACTGAAAAGGTTATTAATCATTAGAAGGGGCTGCCCAGGGCAGGGGTTGAGGCACCATCCCTGGAGGTGTTTAAAAGCCGGGTTGACATAGCGCTGAGAGACATGGGTTAGTGATGGCTTGTATAAGGGTTGGGTTGGTGGTTGGACTCCATGATCTTAAAGGTCCTTTCCAACCCAGACCGTTCTATGATTCTGTGATGGGCTTGCCCCCACGTTGCAGACCCCATCTCTCCAGACAGTTCTCTGCTTCTTTTCTGGGGTGCACGAAGCCAGCACCCAGCATAAGCCCCGGTTTCTCTCAAAGCAACCTCTGTTTCCCAGGTCTGGATGTGCGGGGGAGAGATCGAGATCGTTCCCTGCTCCAGAGTCGGGCACATTTTCCGGAACGACAATCCTTATTCCTTCCCAAAAGATCGGGTGAGGACGGTGGAGAGGAACTTGGCCCGCGTTGCCGAGGTCTGGCTGGACGAGTACAAGGAGCTATTCTACGGCCACGCTTACCACTTGGTCTTAAAAAACCTGGATGTTGGCAACCTGACTCAACAAATCCAGCTGCGGAAGAAGCTGCAGTGCAAAAGTTTCCGGTGGTACCTGGAGAATGTCTACCCGGACCTGGAAGCTCCCCTGGTGAAAGCCAGCGGGCTGGTACGTACCCAGATGACTTGTTCTTTCTTTCAACGTGTTTTTGGGGGTTTTCACCCAGGAGCATCCTGGTGTGCCAGCCCCGAGCTGCTTCCCTGGTAGCACTTTTGAGTATTTCCCATGTCGGGGTGGTCTAGATGTCCCCAGTGTTTTTATAAAGAAATGGGTCATGATTCAGGGGGCTGGGGCACGTCTGCTACAAGGACAGGCTGAGGGAGCTGGGGCTGTTCAGCCTGGAGAAGAGGAGGCTCCAGGGAGACCTTGGAGCAGCCTTCCAGGATCTGAAGGGGCTACAGGAAGGCTGGGGAGAGTCTGTTCACAAAGGCCTGCAGTGACAGGACTAGGGGCAATGGATTTAAGCTGGAGAAGAGCAGATTTAGATTAGACATCAGGAACAAGTTCTTTCCTCTGAGGGTGGTGTAACACTGGGACAGGTTGCCCAGGGAGGTGGTGGAGGCTCCTTCCCTGGAGATATTCCAGGTGAGTCTGGATGAGGCCCTGGGCAACCTGGGCTAGTTGGGGGTGTCCCTGAAACTGCAGGGAGGTCAGACTAGAAGACCTTTGGAGGTCCCTGCCGGCCCCCTCCCCTCTCTGATTCTATGATTCCAAGGGGCAGTTTCTCACCAAAGAGCCATTTCCATGTTTAAACACCAGATGGGCACCAGGGCAGAGGGATGCGCAGGGGCAGTGCCTGCAGGGCGGGTGGTCCAGCACCCTCCTGCCCCCACATCGGGTTTTGGGATGCCTAGGCAGCGCAGGCAGGCGCAGGCAGGACAGGCAGCGCAGGCAGGGTTTGCAGCAGGGCTCTGCCGCCAGCAGAGCGCAGCAGAAATCCGCTTTTCCTCCGCTCTGCCTGCAGAGGAGCTGGGCAGCACAGCCCTGGCATCTCTCCTTCGCAGCTGAACCTGCTCCTTGGGAAAAGAGCAGTGGGCAGAGGGCAGAAAACACCTCAAAAGTCCATTTTGGATCAAGTCCTGCCTTTGCAAGCCCCTGGGTGGCTGGTGGCACAGCCAGACCAGGCTCTGCTTCTCCTCCACCGTCCCTCCAGCCCCATGCCAGGGGTCTCCCAGTGCTCCCTGGCACTTGGTCCTGCTCTGCAGCCACTCCACGGGTGTTGGGCATCATCTCACCCACTTAAAAAGGTGAATTAAATGCAACTAAAATGCAGGTTCTACATTTGGCCCAGCCCTTAGCCTCAGCAGGAAACCACCTGCTGCTTCGAGCACTCAGAAACCTCTAATATTCTGCCCAGAAAAGGCACAGAATTGATTGCAACCAGGTCTGCAATAGCAAAAGTGAAGCACCTGGTTTGCCAGAAAACTTGCAGAGGTGCCAGGAATGAAAACTGAAGGAGCAACACTTGCTGAGGGGAGGTGGCCAGGCTCTGGGGAGACCTTGGAGCCCCTCCCAGTCCCTCAAGGGGCTCCATGAAAGCTGGGGAGGGACTCCTGACCACGGGGCTGGCACGGCTCGGGGAGCAAGGACAAGAACAGCCTGTGCCCACACTCTGTGTCCCCACCAAGGCGTGTGGCCTCCAGTCACCACACCAGCCCTTTGGAGAGCCTGGAAAAAGCACAGCAACCATTTGGCTGCTCTTCAGGTTCATCGTTGGCCAAGGGCGTGACGGTGAAGGTTCCCCATGGTGGGGATCCCCAGGGATGGGGTCTGGCCCTCTGCCCCCGCCCTGGGGCGGGGATGGAGCCGGGAAGGTGCTGGGAGGTGGCTCTGCAGAGACCAGGGGGAAGGATGCTGTGCTTCCTCCACCAAAAAATGGAAATTTATTGAGAAATGCTTGCTTTTCCAGCCCTGTTGTTGTAATCAGAGCAATAAAACTCCATGTAAAATTAAGAGGAAAGCAGCCTGAACTGAGCCAAACCCTCAGCTTTTCAGAGGTGTCTGTGGAATTGTTCAAGATGCCTCTTTGCTTTGTCCCTGATTCCGGCCACCTGAATCGCTCTTTCGTCTTCATTCTCGGAATTTAATAGGGCAGAAAATCTGTTTTTCAGCTTGCTCTGCGAATTCCAGCTGTGCTGAACGCTATCCAAAGTTGCTGGAGAGCTCGTTTCTGAATAGCCTATTTATTCACCGGGATTAATTCATAAATTCTCCAGAAATTCTCAAAGGCGGCGAAGGAAGGACTTTTGAAAGTAATTGGAGACGTGAGCACCCCCAACCGAGGCACCACCCCCTCATCAAGAGTCCCTCCCCAGCTTTCCTGGAGCCCCTTGAGGGACTGGAAGGGGCTCTAAGGTCTACCTGAAGCCTTCTCCAGGCTGGGCACCCCCAACTCTGCCTGTTCCCACAGGAGGACATAGCAATGGAGCAGTTCCCCAGGACCACTGGGGGGTCCGTGGCAGGTGGCTGGAGCCCAGGACCCTGAGCCTCACCTGGGATGGGACCAGATGGACCCTGGGTGGGATGACCAGGCACTTGCATTGCGTGGAGGCTGCTTGGCACAGCGAGGGGAAGGGATTCTGCAGTTGTTGCTGCTGGAGCTGTTGTTTTGGCGATTTGCAGAACAGGAACATTAGCTACGTCCAAAACAACCCAGAAAAGGAGCATTTCTCATCCAGCCTTGAACGTTTCTGGAAAGGGCTGGTTTCAAGCTCGTCTCAGTAGAAGAACATGTGTAATGGGCCAGATGTGCCTGTGTACCTGCCTCCAAGGACCATGACACATCATCTCTGCCTCGCTCAGTCGAGTGGACAGTGTAAATCAGTGCCCCGTGAGCCCGGCAGGTTAGCTGGAGTGTGTCAGCCTCTCCTCCCTCTCGGGAATTTATGTCTGAATTTGCATTTTCTGTCTTGTTTTGCAGCTTGTTAACGTCGCCACGGCGAGATGCATCACTGTGCACAACACCACTCTGGCTTTTGAGGCGTGTGATGTTAACAACAAGGTGAGGATGCCCTGAGTATTACCCAGCCTGTAACACTCCTCTTAGTGCCGGGGGTAGAGCTCCCATACTCCCCTCCAAGGCACACAGCCCCCTCCCAGGAGCTAATGCAGCCCTTCCCAGCGGGGGAACATGGCCAAAGGATGCCTGGAAGCAGCAGGGAGCAGGAATTGTCTGTTTGCAAAGCCTGTAGCCAGGCAACAACCCCAGAACCAGCGGATTCGGCTGGAACAGGGAAGTTCAAAAAGGCCTGAGCATGTGGGAATGGGGAGGAACGTTTAAATTCTGGCCAGTGTCCTGCACTCTCGCTCGGTGGGAAGCAGCCACGGTGGGCAACCCCTCCCTTCCTGCACAGACAGCATTTGTCAGGCTGTTCCCTGCTAATTGCTCACCATCCAGCACGGGCCAGCATGAGGATCGTGTCCCCTCCTGGACAGGGGGTCCTGTTCACAGAGAGTGCCAGGGGAGGTGGGAGGAAAGGTCTTCCCATGGAGTCATAGAATTGTCCGGGTTGGAAGGGACCTTTCAGATCATCAAGTCCAACCATTGACCTAATGCTGACAAAGCCACCACTGAGCCATGTCCCTCAGCACCACGGCTGCCCGGCTTTTAAATCCCTTCAGGGATGGTGGCTCCACCACTGCCCTGGGCAGCTTCTTCCAAGGCTTGACAACCCTTTGGGTGAAGAAGTTTTTCCCAATATCAATCCTAGATCTCCCCTGGTGCAACTTGAGGCCATTTTCTCTTGTCCCATCACCTGTTCCTTGGGAGAAGGGACTGAACCCCCTGGTTACACCCTCCTTTCAGGGAGTTGTAGAGAGCCAGAAGGTCTCCCCTCAGCCTCCTCCAGGCTGAACAGCCCCATCTCCCTCAGTTGCTCCTCACAAGACATGTGCTCCAGACAAGGCAAGGAGAGCTGCTGGTGGGTCACAGCTATCTCCATCCCTCCCCACAGGACCAGAAGTTCAACTACACCTGGCTGCGGCTGATCCGGCATGGAGAGCTCTGCCTCACCCCAGTCGGCATTGCAAGAATGTTGGGGCTGCAACACTGCCAGGGAGGGAGCCACAGACCCACCTGGCTCCACAGGTCACTGGCCACCACCCAGCCCGACCTGGTAAGTGAAGCACTGGTGGCCCGTGGTCCCTGGTTTGGCTCCACGTGCCGGTGGGAAAAACAGTGGGCAAGATGCACCATGCACTGTGGTGGTCCAAAAGCCATCTTTGGTCCCGTACAAAGTGGTCCCAGCTTTGGCAAAGCTGTCTTGAAAAGCTGAGTTGGTTAATTCATTGTTGGTGCCCTGGCCTGGGTCCACAACCTTTTTCGATGGGCAAACACCCTGCGCTGGGCTCCATCAGTCCCAGGCACCAGGAGCCAGCGTGAGGAGATGCCGGCCGTGCCGAGGAACCAGCTCCAGCAGGGCTCTGCCCTAACAAAACGTCCCCGTTTTACACAGAAACCATCAATAACACTTACAGGGTGATTATTTGGTATTGATTGGCATTCAACTCTCAGTGGTTTTGTAAAAGAAAACATTTCTGAAGAGGAACAGAAAGGATACTTACGTATGTTATTACCCACGCTGCGGAAAGCAAGAGTCACAACTGTGTCTCTGACAGCTGGGTCCAAAATGCAATGAAATGGCATTTTTTACATTTAAGAAATAAATAGTCCTAATTTAGGGATGAGAAAATGTATCTACATTATGCGCTCATCATATCGACAAGTTCTCGTTCCGCTTTAGTCTGAAAAAGCAAAACTTTGTAAGCCAGAGTGGCACAGCATCACAGTGGTTTGTGAAAAATAGGTGGAAATTGTCATCCAGTTAGGAGTCCAGACAGCGTTACTGGTGCACAGGCAGCGTTTGTCTCCTCTTCCAGCCTGTGCTCACCCCCAGCCCCTGTCAGAGGCATTCGGCGTGTTCTCTGCCGGAGCAGGGGGCTGCTCCTGCCACCCAAGTGTCTGGCACTGCCACCACCCCTGGGGACAGGGGACCTTGGTCGATACGGGGCATCAGCCGTGACCGGTGACAGGGATGGGACGTCTGAGGACAGGCTGAGAGAGTTGGGTGAGTTCAGCCTGGAGAAGAGAAGGCTCTAGGGAGATCTTAGAGCCCCTTCCAGTCCCTAAAAGCCCCTAAGGGACTTTTGGGGGGGAGGCTTTTAGGGACTGGAAGGGGCTCTAAAGTCTCCCCAAGGCCTTCTCTTCCAGGAAAGCTGGGGAGGGACTCTGGATGAGGGAGGGGAGCCCTAGGACTAGGAAGAAGGGTTGGGCACTGAAAGAGGGGAGATGGAGATGAGATCTGGGGAAGAACGTCTTTGCTGTGAGCGTGGTGAGACCCTGGCCCAGGCTGCCCAGAGAAGCTGTGGCTGCCCCATCCCTGGAGGGGTTCAAGGCCAGGCTGGATGGGGCTTGGAGCAACCTGGGCTGGTGGGAGGTGTCCCTGCCCAGGGCAGGGGGTGGCAGTTGGTGGGACTTTAAGGTCCCTTCCAACTCTTAAACATTCCATGTTTCTATGACTAATGATGTGAAGTGCATTCACTCTATGCACAGAAATCCACCCTTTTTGCCCAGACAAGGCTGTGTGTGTCGTTTCAGGGGTGAAACTACCCCAGGCAGTAACCGAGTGACAGTGCTAGTGGTGATACCAAAGTGTCCCTTGCATTGGGAACATCGCTTGCTGGCCACGAGGGTTAAGCAGATAGAGCCAGGCAGATGTGAAAAGCTAAAAGATGGAGGTCACTAAGGCTCTTCTTTCTTTCGTAGCCTGATTCACTGCTCCAGCACCTGAGCTCATCGCTGGGTTACCCTTTTGAGGCAGTAAAGGGGCTTTGAGCTCAGCTGAGAAGCTGCACGGTCTGGAAAGCAGCCTCCGTCCCCCTGTATTGCACACACCATCTGCAGCGATTTCCTCCACATGGTAATTACCACTCAGGCAGCCAGAGAGCTAATCTTTCCATTTCCAGTGAAGGAAAAGCCACGGAGCAGAGAAGGGACAGAATGATCCCGGCTCAGGGGCAGGTTCAGGCTTTGGATCTCACCCAGAACTCCCTGTAGGTCAGCAGAGATCTCACCTTGGAGGGAAATGCGAGGAAAAAAGATGTCACCCCGTGAAGAATCGAGCTTTCTGGGTGAAAAAGCAGAGCTGCTGCTGTGTGAGCCATGGTTCCTAAATCGCCTCTTTCTTTCTCTCCCCTGCAGACGGATCACATTGTCTGGGAGCCCCTGCAGCAGCCGGCGTGCCTGGAAGCGGATCCCTTGCACGGGGCCCTGAGGGTGACCGCCTGTAACTCTGCAAACCCTTACCAGAAGTGGCAGTTTGGCAACTACTTCGCAGACTGACACAGCCCATCTGAGCCAGAAAGGCCAGGATTCCATCTCCTGCCTCCCACAGGGACAGCCCTGCTGCCCGTGACAGCCCCCGGAGAACTGGAGGTTTATTCCCAGATAGTGGCTGAGATCCACAAGTTAAACCGGCGCGTGGAGACAGAGCCCAGAGCAGCACATCTGGTTCAAAGATGTCTGAATCAGGTAGGCGTGTTTTCCCCTCACTGTGGAAGACTTTGGCACAATTTTCTGAATGATTAAATGGAAATATTTTCTGGAGTCTCCCATCCTACCATAAACAAACCTTCATCGCTTTCCCCCAGACGACAGCATGAGCTGCAGAAGTGCTTCCAGGGCTCTCTAGTCTGTGAGCAGCAATTGAGCCACTTATTCTTTCCCAGCCTGAGAAAATGGAAGTTTATTGACCAGCACATTAAAAAAAAATCCATCCAACACGTCCGTGCTGGGTCTGGCCACAGGGTCCTGCCCTGTGGGACCCACTGTCTCCAGCAGAGGAATATCAGGGATCCGTTGGGCATCAAACACTGATCGGAAAAAACCTTCTTTTAATACTGGGAGGCAAGTGTGGGTCGATACACAGCCCAGCAGAGGAGGAGGATGGGGGGCAGGTCTTGCCTGCACCCCAGGAACAGTGAGGACACGTGTCCTTGTGGTGCTTGGAGGTGAGAGGAGCCACTGGGCAAGCAAACCAGGGGCTTATCCTGCTTCTTGCCAGTGGCATCTTTGTTCCAGGGGGGGTCAGGACATCCCCACCTGGGGCTGGTGGGTTCCCCCGAGCCTTCATGGCTTTTCTGGGGGTCTCCAGGGACCCACTGCCCCTTTCCTTGGCCAGGGCAGAGGGTTGTGCTGGTGCCTGTGCCAGATGCTTGGTGCATCTCTGAGCAGCATCCCTCACAACCGTGACAGAGGGAGGGCAGAGACCCCCAGCAGGACGTCTCGCAACCCAAAGCTTCTCCCTGCCAGCACGCAGGGTGGGTGGAAACACCCATGGGACGGGGTGAGGGCCTCAGGAAGGGCCGCAGAACACACGTGTAGGCAGGCACGTGCCTTGCACAGGGGCCCTCATGGTGGGGAACCACCAGGCAGCACAAGGTGGCTGGGCTCCGCGTGCCAAAGGTCCCTCCAAACTTGCCATCAGGGCACGCTTTTATCTTACTGTCAGATGTTTTATCTGCAAAAGCCATCGCTGGTTCTTCAAGGGGTCGGAGTGAAATCTTGTGAGCAGCCAGTCAGCAGCGGTGTCCCTCAGGGCTCAGTTTTGGGGCCAGTCTTGTTCAATATCTTTACCCATGACCTGGATGAGGGGATTGAGTGCGCCCTCAGTAAGTTCACAGATGACACCAAACCAGATGGGAGTGTTGATCTTCTTGAGGGGAGGAAGGGGCTCTACAGAAGGAGCTGGGCAGGTTGGATCCATGGGCCAAGGACAATGGGATGTGGTTAGATCGGAAG
>VXBW01000180.1:132905-187891 GCA_013400375.1 Thinocorus orbignyianus
AGAGAGAGAGGAAGGGAAGATGCTGGGAGAGAGGGGGGGAAAGAAGGAGGAAAGGATGGAGGGAGGCAAAGAGGGAAAGAGGGATGGAAGGAGGGAGGAAGAGAGGGAGAGAGCTGCTCTGCAGACAGCACCCCGCAGCACCCACCGTGCAGTGGGACCTCCCACAGTCCCTCCCGCGGGGGTGGCCGTGCAGGCTGAGCTGGCTGTCTCTCCTATCCATCCTTTTTGGCACGTCGCTGCCCTAAATTATGCTTCAGTGTCACAACAAATGGTCTATTCAACGTTTTGCCTGTGGGGTCTGGAGTATTAATTAGGCTAAATTGGTTAGGTCCTAAAAAGCTGCCTGCAATTTAGAGATAAAGTGCTTGTGGCTGGGGGAGAGGAGGGGCCTGGGGGGCAGAGGGGCCTGCAAGGTCGTTAATAGGTTTTATTGGGCACTCATAAAGCAGCTCAGGTGGAATAAGGATGTCAGGTCCCAGTGGAGAAGCCTCCATCATGACTCACCCCCTCACAGCCTATGCACTTTCCTATGAAATATTGCTTTGCCCATGACTAACGTTTGTGTATTTTTNCTGCTCCATCCCTCTGATCATCTTGGTGGCCCTGCGCTGGACCTGTTCCAACAGTTCCATGTCCTTTCTATGTTGAGGACTCCAGAGCTGGACACAGGACTCCAGGTGGGGTCTCAGGAGCACAGAGCAGAGGGGGAGAATCACCTCCCGTGACCTGCTGGTCACACTGCTTTGGATGGAACCCAGGATATGATTGGCTTTCTGGGCTTTCCTTTCCTTTCCTTAATCAATGTTTCCTTTCCTTAATCAAAGTTTCCATTTACAGGCTGTTTGCATCCATCTTTTAGAGCTATGTCCAACGATGCCAGCTTTGCCAGGCCTGTGACAGCTACTCTGGGTTGTCAACCTGCTCATCACCGAGGAGGGGGTTCATGTTTGTATGGACGCTGGCATTTCAAGGGGGCTCCAGTATGGCCGGGTGTGGGGGACATGGAGCAGAGCCACCAGCCCCAAGCTGGTGGAGCTCAGGTGGCCCAGGGAAGCGATGGGGATTCAGTAGCCCATGGCCCAGCCATCCCTCACCCAGTGCCAAACCCAGTGAGCCGGGACAAGCCCAGGAGAAACGGACGGGCAGCAATGCTGAAAGCCCACCCATGGAGAGAGGCACCTTCCCTCCTTTAGTAATACCCAATAAAATACTCCTCCTTTTCAGAGGAGCAGCTGCAGTGAGCCCCCCCTGCAGCCCCTCTCCCGCAGGAGGCAGCTGAGAGGTCCAGCCTCGGCTCCAACTGATTTTTACCATTCTCACCCAGGAAGGAGTAGAGAGACCCAGGAGAGGCTGTTCAGGAAAGCAATTCTCTGCTGAATTCTCGGGTATCAGGGGGATTTAGACACTCAGCAGGACGGGAGTTTGGGTTTAGAGGACACTGATTTTTGCCTGACAGACCCTGAGTCACCCTCTGCATGGAGCAGGTGAAGCATCCCCCAGCCTTCCAGAGGTCCCAACCACTCCAAAGCTGCTGGAGACCTTCTGGTCAAAGACCTCACGGCATTTAGACACCCCATGGTCACGGCAGTGCATGCAAACCTCTGGAAGAAAGATCCCAGCCATGTTCCCTGAGGTGTGGCAACTCTGTGGATGAGGAATGAGTCCCTGCTCTCCAGGGGTTTGACTGAATTATAAAAGCAATACTAACCAACACCAACCACCTGCACATCACTGCCTGTGAAAACCACCCGCTGGGCTCCGGGAAAACCTCACCTCAGGTGGCATTTCCCATTACCTTCCTGCGGTCCCCAGCCGTCGGTCCCCGTGTCCTGGGTATCGTCTGATCCCTGCTCCAGCCTCCCACCGCTCTCCTCCCGCTTGTCTTTGGGAAACACAGAGCAGGAGAGATGGGCTGGTTGGAGCAGCGAGTGGCCAGGATTAGGTTTTAAGGGCTGCAGTTGGCGGCAGCAGATTTTCAGAGCAGATTAAAAAAAATGATAAGAATGGCTCGTTTCTTTAGTCAGATAATTTTTGTCATGTCTGGTGTGACCGCTCCTTCAAATTTGTCCCCTGCTCTGAAATCCTCTGAGCCATGTTAGAGTGACCACGGGTGAGGAACTTTGAGACCCACAGTACATCCCGTTATTCAAAGGCTACACATAAAATAGAGCTTTTCTCTCCGAACACTTAGAAGAAAGTCAGTCTTGTACTTTACCTTGGCATTGCTTCTCTCCATCGACATCCTCACGAGCTACATCCTCCGCCAAGGAATTCCTATTTTCCTGCTGATTTTCTTTGGCAGGTGGGGCCTCGGGGCTGGTTTCGGCGTTGGTGTAAGGAACCGTCCCCACGGATTTTGCAATTTCATCGATGACCTGGAGCGGGCCCTTCTCCGGGGCGATGTTCCCGTTGCACTCGGGCATGGTGGATGCCACTGGCACCTCTTCTGTCATGCTTCCAGCTGTGCCCAGCCGTGCCAGCCACCGGGGCCCTGCACCCCGGGGTGGGGAGCGAAACTCCTCACCCCCCGGGGGGGTTTTTGGGTCCCCTGGGCAAAGAGTCAATGCGTGTCCTGGCTCCCGTGGGACCTGTGGTGGAGCAGGGACCGTGGTGGCACCATCAGCAGTGCCCAGGGCTTGCCCGCGGGCTCTGGCCACAGGGGTGACCCAATCAGCGCCACCCTTGTTGCCGAGGCTGGTCCCGTTGCATAATTAAAAGCAGCATTTTAATTTACATAAACAAACAATCTGAAGCAAGGGAGCTTTTGTGCCGGGGGTGGGGAGCGGGTCGTTCAGCGTGTCAGCTCCGCCGTAATAAACGGAGATTTTTGTGTTCCCGGCACAATGGCTCTTTGTGCCTCCGCATGGTCACGGGGGGAGGATTGTTCTGACCCCCTAATCCCTGGAGGGTGACCACCGGCCACGGCACTGCGGCCACCTAACCCGCTTAACATTCCCCATGGGGTTTGTGTGCTGATAAACCCTGCCATGCCACCAGAGGGACAATGCGGGCATTCTGTGCCCCTCAGGGGACAGAGGGGATGGTCAGGAGGGCACATGCCCTGCATGGTGCCACTGCTGCATGGCCACGGCCACCAGATGCTGAACATCTGCAGTTCCTCACTTGGGAAGACATGCCATGAGGGCTCAGAGGCAGAACAAGGAGATGGAAGCCCAACTGGCACATGGGAACCCAACTGGGAGATGGAAACCCAACCAGGAGAGGGAAACCCAACTGGCAGATGGAAACCCACATGGGAGATGGAAACCCAAGCAGGTGATGGAAACCCAACCAGGAGATGGAAACCCAAGCAGGTGATGGAAACCCAACCAGGAGATGGAAACCCAACTGGCAGATGGAAACCCACATGGGAGATGGAAACCCAAGCAGGTGATGGAAACCCAACCAGGAGATGGAAACCCAACTGGGAGATGGAAACCCAACTGCGAGAGGGAAACCCAACGCACCAGCCAAAGCAATGGTTTGCAAGGAGGTGTGAACCTGAGGCCAAGCCAGGCGATGGGACATCAGCATGTCCCCTCCCATACCCACAGCACAACCTTCTGCTGCACAAGCAGCTTCTGGCCACAGCATGGAATCCCAGAATTGCAGGGGTTGGCAGGGACCTCTGGAGATCATCTGGTCCAACCCCCTGCCAGAGCAGTTGGACAGGAACGTGTCCAGGCGGGGTTTGGAATGTCTCCAGAGAAACGAAAGAAGTTTTTCCTCATGTCGAGATGGAATCTCCCGTGTCCCGGTTTGTGCCCATTTCCCCTTGTCCTGCCCTCAGGCACCACCGAGAAGAGTCTGGCCCCATCCTCTTGCCACTCTTGCTCAGCATCAAAGAGGTCCCCTCTCAGCCTGCTCTTAGCAGTAGAAACTCTCTTTGAAGGACCACAGCAGGGGAAGTGGTGAGATTAGCCCTCACGTCAGCAGTTACCAGTGGGACCTAAGGCCAGCAGGAGCAGGAGGGGAAGGTCACAGAGGGGACCAGGAGGCCCGCCCCAGCAGCACCATGGCACTCTCACCACAGCTGAACCCATCTCAGCCCCAGAGCCCAAAGCCAGGTTTACATAAGAGCATAATCTCTTGTTGTGAACAACTTTTTGTGTTCGTATAATACAGCATTTTTGACATCTTTGGGCTTTAAGGATTTGGAAATCCTCTTGCTGAGTTCAGACCTCGATTAGAAATGGACCCAAAGGCTTTCCACTGGTTTTGTTCATCCGTGAATTCCCATTTTTTAAATCAACAGCCTTTCAGCGTTGTTATGAGTTTGGTGTTATTGATTTGTAAAATTGATCTTCTGCTGGAAAAATTTGTCCAAGAAGAATGGATGAGGAGGTTTGAAAGTACATTGACAACATGCAGAGCGGGGACGCAGCCACAGCAGGGACAAAGGGCCATGGCCACCCCGGGATGGGCAACCCCCCCCACTCAGAGCAGCCAGCACAGATCCTGGGCTTGAGCCTTGGGCTTCACATTTGAAAATAGCTCAAATAGCCCAAATAGCCCTGTTATTTCACGTTTATAATAGCCCAGAGCAGAAAACACGGCACTGGGCTTGCCGACCGTGAGTGATGCCAGAGTGCTGCAGCAAGAGCACGCCAGCTACAAACCACGGGCACAGGCAGAGCAATTCAGGTGTTGATGGTGTTAAAAATCATCAGCTGCTGCTTTCTTCCTGCCCAGGAGCCCGAAGGGATCCCTGATGAGGGAGAGCAGCTCCCAACCATCCCAAGGCACTTGCCTGCACAGGTTGTTCACCCCAGAGCATCCCCAGGAGGCGAGGAGACGCCCATCACCCCTGGTGATGAGGACCCTGGAAGCTGCTGGGATGCTGCAGCACCCCCAGGGCAGGGATTTAAGGATGCGGAGCTCACATCCGGACCTGGAAAAGGGGAGAAGCAGCTGCGAGTTCCTCCTGCTGTGGGTTCCTCCTGCTGCAGACAGCTATTTACAAACAGCTGGGTCAAAACACCTCTGAGGACCAGGAAAACATTTCATTTGCGCAAACCTGAGGTGGTGTGATTTCTGCCTCTATAAGCTTTTAAAAACAAAAGGGAAAAGCCTTTGTGGAAGCAGTTCAGGCTGGGGACCTGTCCCTGAGCAGAGATCCCCAGAACAACCCTGCTCTCCCAACACTTCCATCTGCACAGGGGATCTCCTGTCCTCATCCCCTAGCCGGTGCCACTGGGGCATTTCTCAGCCCTGCAGCCTGAGAAATGAGAACCTCTTGCCACTGCTGTCACAGCCACCACCTCTGCACCAAGTTTGCAAGGCCTCAGCGCTGCGGCTGGTGGGACCAGCTTTGCTGGTTCAGTCTCGGTGCAGCAGCAATTTCCATCACCAGCCTTCTGAGTTTGCTTTGGTTTTGCTTAGTTCTGTGCCCTAAAAAGTGGCTGGTCCGTGCTGGGAGCACAACAATAAATTCTTGGCTTTATCCACATATGAGATGTGCTTGCCTTTGGCCCCGTGGTGCCCAGCAGGACAGACCCAGTCGCACTCCCCTTGCCCCCCAGTAATATTTCATGGTCTTTTCAGCCACACGGAAGCTGGGCGCAGCCAGCGTGAAAACTTCTAAAACAAGGGTGTGAGAGAGGAAGCGTGGGGTGTGAAAGCAGAAATCAGCTGAGCAGGACGGCACAGGGGGAAGGCAGAGATGTGACAACCACCCCTGGAAAGTGAGCAGAAAGTGGTGGCTGAAGGGACAGCTGAAGTGGAGCAAAACTCAGGGCAAAGAGACAGAGAAAGGACAGGACTTTTCATGTGCTCCAGCAGCTTCAATCTGTGATGGATGAGTTTTCACAGGATACTACAGACTTGGATGATTTTCCTCTGGATTTGAAATGTTCCCACCAGAGTCACAGAATGGTTGGGGTTGGAGGGACCTTAAAGCCCCCCCAAGTGCCACCCCCTGCCCTGGGCAGGGACACCTCCCACCACACCAGGTTGCTCCAAGCCCCATCCAGCCTGGCCTTGAACCCCTCCAGGGATGGGGCAGCCACAGCTTCTCTGGGCAACCTGGGCCAGGCTCTCACCGCCTTGGAAGAGAATGCTCTGGGGAGACCTCCTCTTCTCCAGGCTGAGCCCCCCCAACTCTCTCAGCCTGTTCTCACAGCAGGGGGACTCCAGCCCTCCCAGCATCTCCATGGGCTCCTCTGGCCACATTCAACAGCTCCATGTCCTTCCTGAGCTGAGGACTCCAGAGCTGGATGCAGAAGCCACAATCTGTTTCATAGCTTTGGGGGGACAAAGTTCCACAGTTCACAAGCCAAGAGATCTCAGCAAGGGAAAATAAAAGGTAGTAAACCCTTGGGCATCAGGGAATGGAGCAAACCCTCAAGGACCCCACAATCTATCAGGACATCTCCTTCATGGAAGGTCAGAGCTCCTTTAGCTCTCTGAGCTATTTGGTTTGCCCGTCAGCTCCTCCCTGCCCACACAAGGTTGAGGCACCGTGGCTCTCAGCACCGGCCGCAGACACCTCGCCTGTCACCCACATCCTGTTTGTCATCATGGCCATCAACATGTCACATTGTCACCTTGGAGAACAGCATGTTCTCGCTGCCACTGCAAGAGCATCATTTGTTTGGTGTCTCTTAAGGCCTTTCTGAAGCTCGTTGGGTGTCCAGGCTCCTTCAGCCTTTCCCCACTGAAAGCAAGCACGTCCCTTCCAACCATGAAGACTCTGTGACTCTGTATCTCCCAAGGTATGTCCCGTTAACTGTCCATCCCACAGGGAATCACCACCCTGGACCATAGAGCTGCATTAAATTCCACCAGAGACACAGCCTTAGGGAGTGGAGATCATAAAGTGCTTTAAATATTCTTTTTTCCCCCCCTCTACAGAACTAGGCAGAGGATGCAGGCTGTGAGTGAGGCACCCTGTCCAAGGTGCCACCCTGGCACCCAGACCAAGTCCCCTTGATTACAGCTGGCTGGGCTTCAGGGTCCTTTTTTCAGTGCAGGAGCCCTTTGAGACCTTTGGGGCACCACCACAACCCTCACCAGCTCTGCTGGCTGTTGTGCCCACAGCTGCAGTCATTCACCCATGTATCTGCCTTTAAGTCCCCAAAAGTTTGTCCAAATAGAAGTAATCTTTTTTTTCTTTTTTTTTGTTCTCCTTTCAGCTGGTGTAATTGGCAAAGAAAAGGGAAAATCTCTTTTGAGACAGAAAATCAGAGGCAAAACCACCCGATGGCTCTCGATGAGCTGCAGAGCCTGGACCAGGTGCCTGCCAAGCCCCAGCCTGGGCTGAGGGGTCAGACCAAAGCCCAGCCTGGGACTGGGGGCGACCCAAAGGCAGGGGGGCTCAGGGGCCAAACTGCGGGTGTTGGGGTCACCAGCATGGACAAAATCTCATTCCCACACATCTAAACCTCAGGAGCTGCTCCCCTGGTTGCCCTCCAGCTCTCACAGAGTATTACCCACTACTTAATCCTTTTAAGAGAAATTACAGACACCGGTAGGGATTCTGCTGCCTTAGCAACGATCATTAATTAGAGCAGTATTGGGAACAGGTTGTTTGCATCTGGGGGTCATCTCGGGGGGAAGCTGTTGGGTTTAGCCCAAGGTTTGTGAAAGGACCAGAAAACCCTGCCACTGCAGTCCCTGGACGGTCATCAACCACACGGGTGCTCAGTCCACAGACGAATGAGTCACACAAGGTATTTAAATTATATTTAAAATTCTTCCAATTGCATTTAAAAAACATAATTAGGCTGCTTGGGCTGAATAAACAGCCCATTTCTGTGTCGCCTGAGAGGGAAATAAAATTTCTCTTTTCCTTCACATCCATGCCCATATTCCATAAATCACACAAACTATCACGGTAACCTGGCTGCCCAAAGCCTCTGCTCCTGGAGGAATGTGGACATCTAAGGATGTCCCAGCCAACGAGCAGTGAGGACACCAGTCCAGGGGCATCTCTGCCACCCCTGGGGGCAGAGGGACCGGGTCCCCAGAGCAGCCCTCTCCGAGGTCCCCAGGTGTGACCTGCCACCGTGTCCAGGCACAGGACAATCCTGCTCATCCCCGCAGGACAATCCTCTGCCTTCACTTCTCTCACCTTGAGGAGGCCAGATCAGTCTGAGCCATACAGTTAGATGTGAGTATTTTCTCAAATCTAGTAAAACTCCGGCCGTGCCCTCAGGGGGTGGCACTCCAGGGACTCCTGCTGAGCTGTCACCCTGCAGAAACCACTGCTCCTGGCCAACACTGCTGGGAAGAGCCCATAGAGCCACACTGGGAAGCGGGAGACACCAGAGACCCCCACACCCTCCCCACGGCAGCCACCATCCTCCAGCCTCCCCCCGAGCCCCACAGACTCATGCTGTAAGCTCCTTACCCTGGGCAGTGCTCTCAGTGGGGCCACCAGCCCCATCCCACCACCACGGTGCCCTCTCCCCACTCCCCCCAGCTCTGGGACAGGAGCCCATGGGGATGCAGAGTGATGGGAGCTGCTCAGGGGTGGCAAATTCTAAATCCCCTGGAATTAGACAAGGTTTGGCAGGACACGGGACACCAGCCACGGGTGCAGATTGCAGCTGATAAACCAGGCTTTCACAGAGCTTCTACCAGGGCTTTCAAGAGATGCAAAAGCGATGGCAGCTGGTGCTCCCTGTATAACTATTGCTGCTGTCAGCCCACCCCTCCGAATCCCCCACCGCCAGCCACGGGCAAAGCTCTGCCCCTTATTGCAACACATCCCTGCCGGGGGGCTCTGGGCTCCGTCCTTTCTTGAGGGAACCCTGCCATTGGCTTTTGTGGAAGCACTTGCTTTATTAAAGACCTTCAGAAGTCTACGGCCTGGGTCACATGAAATAAATAGCTATCAATTTTGCATTCAATTAAAATCTGTTATTAACACCGGTGCACGCTGAGGAAGTTCTGCAAAGGTTCTTCCCGTTGCGGAGTTAGTCATTCCTCATGTTACTGAAGAGGTCCGCAGTGTGCTCTGATTAAAAATTAAAACAATTAAAAACCCCAGAGCACTTTAAATATCAACAGTCCTGTCATGGGGTTGTGTGAGGAGAGGACAAAAATGTGGTGCTACCTCGTGTCACCCACCACCAGCTCCTGGGTGAGCTGCTGCCCCGGCTCCTGTCCCCCCGTGCAGAGACCTGGCCACCACGGCCACCAAGTGCCACCTCACACCCGGCTCTCCTCCTCTTCCACCGCCCGGTGAAGGCCAGGGATGAACTTCAGGAGCTGCTTTCGGACACTGGGGCGCCTGCTTTTCCGCGGGAGGGTCCCGAAGCTGCTGCTGCAGCTGCCGCCCCCCTCCCAGAGCGGGGACAGGGACCCGCTGCTGGCCAGGCTGATGCTGCGGTTCCTGCGCAGGGAGGACCTCCCGGCCGCCCCCTCCAAGAAGCAGTCATCATCCATGCTGGACTGACGGCTCAGGCTCTCCGGGGCCGAGTCCTCGAAGGCACCGCTCTGGTAGAAGCCGTCCTCGCTGTCCAGGGTCATGGAGCTCAGCCGGCTGTGGGAGCTGCTCTCGCTGGAGAAGCGGGGCTGCCTCCCAAAGAGGGGTCCCGGCACCTCGCAGCCCCCCAGCAAGTCAGACCCTTCCAGCTCCAGCGCGCCCAGCAGAGCGTTATTGTCCACCTCCCCTGGAAGCAGAAGCCAAAGAGGAGCATTATTTGCCACTCAGGGCCAGGGAGCAGGGCTGGTGGCACAGGATCTCAGCAGCATCACGCCCAGCATCTCCACAGCCCCCTTCCCTCCTGGATAGCGGTTTCCTGACCATGGGGTGCTCTCTGGAGGGGTTCAAGACCAGGCTGGACGGGGCTCTGAGCAACCTGGTCTAGTGGGAGGTGACCTTGCCCAGGGCAGGGGGTTTGAACTCACTGATCTTGAAGGTCTCTTCCAACCCAAACCACTCCATGATTCTGTCCCCACACACAGAATCAAAGCTGCTCCCTGGGCAACACCTTAAAAAACCAACCCAACACACCCCTCCCCTGACAAAGTCCAAAATAAGGATGGGGAAAAACACTTTGCAACCCACATCAACACTTCTAGGACTCGTGCAGAGGAACCTTTGCTCCGCTTTAGCTGAGCAGCCTCCAAATTCATTACTCTTGGGGGAGAAAAAAACCCAAACACCTTTCCCTGGGCCAGCCCCACGCCTTCACTAGCAGGGGAGAAGGAAAGGCAGTGAACATCAGATGAGAGAGCGGGCGTTTCCGCAGGGGGAGGCGGCAGCGCTGCGGTTTCCGAGGCGGAAGGGAGGACGTACCGTGCAGCAGGTGCTGCTCCTGTGCGAGCAGGGAGCGCAGCTCCAGCCGCTTCTGCTGCAGGGTTTGCTGCGGGAGAGAGGGGAGAATGGCGGTCTGTCAGCAAGGCACTTCCACAGCAGCATGAAACACTCATAGAGAAAGCAGCAACTCTAGAAAGTACAGGTCACCTGCGGGAAGCATTCGTCTGACCCTCTCCTCACTGAGGCAATTTTCACAGAATCACAGAGTGCTCTGGGGTCGGAAGGGACCTCTGGAGATCATCTCCTCCAACCCCCTGCCAGAGCAGGGCCACCCAGAGCAGGTCCCACAGGAACGTGTCCAGGTGGGGCTTGAATGTCTCCAGAGAAGGAGACTCCCCCACCTCTCTGGGCAGCCTCTGCCAGGGCTCTGCCACCCTCACAGGGAAGAATTTCCTCCTCATGTTGAGATGGAACTTCTTATGGTCAAGTTTGTGCCCATGCTTTCTTGTCCTCTCACTGAGAACCACTGAAAAAAGCCTGGCCCCATCCTCCTGACACCCACCCTTGAAGTATTTATAGGCTCTCCTCAGGGAACCCCATCCCGGCAGATCTGGACACGCTCTGGCAGAGGGATGGTGCAGGACAGCCAGCGCCAAGGCTGGGGGTGGCTCCAGCTCCCCTTCCCACAACACTGGCCCTGCCACACAGGAGATGTGGCTTCTTCTAAGGAGAATTAGTCCAGAGAGGTCTGCTCTCAAAACCTCTACACAATGTCAAATGAAGTAGCTTTTAGACATTTATAATTCAACTAAACAGAGGAATCTGTACACAGGGGATGGGAGTTGCCCAAAGGTTTTCCCCATCTGGATCCAACCAAAATAGTCAAGAAAATGGACAAGAAGAAACAGCCTCAGATTGCACCAGAGGAGGTCTAGGAAGGATATTAGGAAAAAAATTCTTCACAGAAATGGGTAATCAAGCCTGGAAGAGGCTGCCCAGGGTGGTGGTGAAGTCACCATCCCTGGAGGGCAGACATGGTGCTGAGGGATGTGGGTCAGTGGTGGGTTTGTCAGCGTTGGGTTGATGGTTGGATTTGATGATCTTAGAAGTCTTTTCCTACCAAAATAATTCTATGATTCCATAGCTGGGGCTCACTGGAGGATCCTCTCCAGGTGCCAAAGGAGCCTCCCTGTGCTGCCCCACGGCCAAACCCAGGATGGGGAGCACTCCGGGGCACAGCCTCAGTGCATTGCGGTGACAGGGCTTTACAGCAATCGAGCACACCCTTCAGCGAGGTGTCAGAGACAGGAGGAGGCATCAGAAACAGCTACAAGCAGAAGGAGGTTCTTTCCACCACAGCCACGCTGCTGAGAGCACAGGACGGGGCACACACCCATGTTTTACCCAGGAACCCCGCCTTTCGCAGGGGTTTCGGCTCTTCTGGGAAACAGCTGTTATCAAAAAAACCTTCTCCTTTTGAAACAGAACATTTCACAGCAGGTTTTGAGATCTGGGCTTTAGAATTTCCCTAGAAAGGCGTGGGGGGGGTGCGCGCAGGAAGGGGAGTGATGTCCCATTTCTGGTGACTTTACTGGTTATTTCATCCGGATTTCTGAGGGACAGACCAAACACCTTGCCAGGGACCACTGACTGTGGCCAGGATGGAAGCATCCTGCTGAAGTGTTCCTATGAACACAGCAGTGACCTCTCTGGCTCTAGGGTCTGCCTCATTCCTGGCCATGTCTGGGCTAGCTGGCTGGTCGGGCAGTCTTAGTATCTCCAGCATCTGGAGCACTGGTACCAGTTCTGGGCGCCTCAGTTCCAGAAGGACAGGGAACTGCTGGGGAGGGTACAGCAGAGGGCCACAAAGATCATCAAGGGCCTTGTGCATCTCTCTGATGAGGAAAGGCTGAGGGACTTGGGGCTTTTCAGTCTGGAGAAGAGAAGGCTGAGGGGGGATCTGATCAACACCTAGAAATACTTCAAGGGTGGGTGTCAAGAGGATGGGGCCAGGCTTTCATCAGTGGTGCCCAGTGAGAGGACAAGAGGGAACGGGCACAAACTGGAACATGGGAAGTTCCATCTCAACATGAGGAGGAACTTCTTCCCTGTGAGGGTGGCAGAGCCCTGGCAGAGGGTGCCCAGAGAGGTGGGGGAGTCTCTGTCTCTGGAGACATTCAAACCCACCTGGACACATTCCTGTGGGACCTGCTCTGAGAGGACCTGCTCTGACAGGGGGTTGGAGATGATCTCCTGAGGTCCCTTCCAACCCCATAGCATTCCATGATTCTGTAACTGGCCACCTTGGCATCACCCATAGCATCAGCAACACCCTGGGCCGTGCTCTTACAAACGCAGCGCAAAGCAAGTGAAATAAATGCTGTTTTAAACATGCTAAATACTAAACATGGAACTGCCCCCATGGCAGGACTGTTTTCCTATAGGCAATGGCACACATGGCAACCCCTGTCACAGCTTCACAGAACTGTTATAGTTGGAAAGGACCTCTGAGATCATCAAGTCCAACCGTACACAAAACCACAACCCACTCCTGACGATCTTGGCCACTACTGATGACCCAAAGTGCCATATCTACACCTTCCTGACATACCTCCAGGGATGGCGACTCTACCACCGCCCTGGGCAGGCTGTTCCAGTGCCTGACCACTCTGGCAGTCAAGTCATTCTTCCCAATATCTAAGCTAAACCTTCTCTGGCACAACTTCAGACCATTTCCTCTGGTCCGGTCATTATTGAGAATAATGTCCCTGCCATGTGGCTCTGGCAAGCTGAGCCCCCTTGGCATGAGGTTTCTTCTAACCAGATTAGCTTCTAAATGCACTTTTTAAAGCCCCATAACCCTGTGGAGAGCATTTGGCATGGAACCGCTGTAAAGAAAAACCCCTCACTCAGGTGGAGGGGGTCCCAGCTTTGGAAAGCCCTGGCCCTTGCAGTGCCTGTGGCTGCAGCGGGGCAAGCGAAGAGCCATGCTGGGCTACCAGCACCCAAAAAGCAGCTCCCAGCCCAGCTGGGGAGCAGAAGCTCTGCACATCGGAGGTGCCGTCAGCATGCTGGCCCTGACAAGCCCCAGCCCCGCTGATGAGATCCTGCCTTCCCTTTTTGCTAAATATAGAGTGCATTAAAATGCACCGTTCTGCTCTGGCCGGGGAGCGCTGCCTGCCAGCTGGGCACAGCCGCCACGGGGACACATGGAAATGCTCACCCAGCTACAGAAATCACTGGGGGGAAAGTATTGCCCAAAATAATATACCAGAAATATTGCAGCTGGGGGTGCTGGTAGGGGGGAACACAAGGGTGTCTGCTCCTTGCCAGGACACCCACCCAGCCCCACGGACACCCCTCTACCCATTTTAGCAGCGGCTCCACATCAACCCTCTGCATTCTGCAAAGAACTAACTAATTAATTCTATTACCTTCAGCAGCTGCAGTTTGGTCTCAAGCTCCATTTTCCGCAGGAACATGGCCCCGTTGATGGTCTCTAACCTGTAAAGACCAGGCAACATTGGCACCAAAGAGCAGAGGAGCCCCGAGCACTGCCAGGGCTGCTGGACCCTGCGCTGCATCCTGCCCCACCACCCCTCTCCATGGAGCTCTCTACAATGCCCTGAAAGGAGGGTGCAGCCAGGGGTGGTCCCTTCTCCCAAGGAGCAACAATAGGACAAGAGGAGATGGTCTCAAGTTGTACCAGGGGATGTTTAGGAAGGATATTAGGAAAAATTAGGAAAAATTTCTTCACAGAAAGGGTCATCAAGCCTTGGCAGAGGCTGTCCAGGGCAGTGGTGGAGCCACCATCCCTGGAGGGATTTAAAAGCCGGGCAGATGTGGTGCTGAGGGTCATGGATCAGTGGTGGGTTTGTCAGTGTTGGGTTGATGGTTGGACTCAATGATCTGAAAGGTCCCTTCCAACCCAGACAATTCTGTTTCTAGAACTGTCCCTAGCAGCACCGGTGCTGGGGCAAGATGAGCAAACACGTGGCAAGGGCAGGAGAAAAGGGACTTGGAGGGGGGGCAATACTGGGGCACCTTCCCAGAGCATCGCATGGAATTACAGAATGGTTTGGGTGGGAAGGGACCTTAAAACCCATCCATTTCCAACCCCCTGCCCTGGGCAGGGATACATCCCGCCAGAGCAGGTTGCTCCAAGCCCCATCCAACCTGGTCTTGAACATCTCTCTCCCTCCCAACCCTCATCTCCATCAGGATTGTGGCTCAGAACAACCAGAGTTCCTGGGATTTCTGCCCCTGGGGCGGCACAGGACTGCAGGGCAGCAGGAGAAGGTCCCTTGGCCACCAATGAGAGAGTCTATTGAACTAAAATCCCTGTGAAGGAGGGATGTCCACCTTAAATAGTTCCCTGAAGATTTTATCAAGTCGACTATTTGCTTGTGGCTAAAACCATCGGTGTTGACGCCGTTGATGCTGGCGAGGATATCGCCTGTTAGAGAGACAGAGGGAAAATGAGCAACACACACACACGCCTTCCACATGCTCTGCACCAAAACTAACCCAGAGAAAAGCAAAATAAGGCCACCCACAGCAGGAAAAAAAAATTATGAATAGTTACCAGTTTGAAGGCCAGAAAGATGGGCAGGACTTTCTTCCTGAATCTTGCAGACGCAAGTGCATGCCTCCAGGGAATTATCGTTCTGGTACGGAAATCTAATGGTCTGTAAGTACCAGAGTGACAGCGTTACCGATATTAAAGGCATGAAAACAATTTAAAAATTAAGTCTTTTTACACTTTTTTTTTGATTTTTTTTAATTGAACAGGGTATATTATCAAGCAAGTGAAAACATCAAAGTGTTATAGCCTTGTAATTAGACATTGCATCCTTATGGCAGAGAGCTGCAGACACCTGCCTGAATCTTGTTTTCACAAAAACCAGTTTTACACTAAGTTGGTCACCCCTTATCAAAACCTCAGCAACTTCAGCCAAGAATACATGTTAGCAGACACAGATGCAGATTGATTTCTGGGTAGTTCTGCAGCTGGAGGGATATTCCACGTTCCAGCCCCAGCACGGTGGGATCTGACTTGGGCTTCTCAAGTGATTGCCCCTTGCTCATGGCCAACGCCACGGCTGGTGCTGCCAGAGATGGCTTCAAACATCAGAGTTGAAAACCAAGGAGAGTTGGACCTGCATTTGCTCTTTTGGTCTCTAAAAACTCATTATCCACGTACGCCCCCACACCCCCCCCCTAGAAAGTGCTTTTTATTTTTGGCTTGTGCATAAGGTGATTCTAAGTATGATTCCACCATGTGGTTACCAGTGCTGACACGTATTTAGAAAAATGCAGAAGTAGGCGACGCAACCTGACCAGATCTTGCAATGACAGGAAACATCTTCTCGGTTACATGCAAGTATCAGTATTCAGCCACATCTTCCCACCAAAATTTAAGACTGAAGCTGAACTTCCTGAAAACCTGTGACACATCTAACCCAGATATAAGAAGTTGGGTTAGATTCCCCATTTTCTCTATCAAGGTGGAACAAACTGGGCTGACAACCCTGCTCGGGGCTTATCTGGCCAAATCACACCCATGCAGGGGTTTCAGCCAGCAGTAGACCAGAGCAAAACTTTTGGGTAAACTAGGAGCCCCGAGTGAAATGTGAGGGTCTTGGAGGACAGGACACACAGGTCACACCTGCCTCTTGGTTTTTTGACCTATTTCAGAGTGGTAGATCTCCCCTACCAACCTGAAAGACTGGGCCAGCTTGAGCGATAGGATCTGGGCAAGCAGGATGGGATTTGTCTCCCCAAACTGGAGCCATCCAGACAGAAGTGCCTCAGAGTCCCCACCAGAGCCATCGGGAGAGGTGAACATCTCCATGGTGTGACTGATGAGCCTAGGAGAAGATCTCCAGCCAGGAGGGTGGACTTTCTTCTTCTGTACCTTACTCTCCTCATGGACCACAGAAGATGACTGGGCCATGGTTTTGGAGGGGACACCTAGTTTTAGGCAGCTGCAGTGAGGGCAGAGATGTGCTACCAGAGTGTCTGCTCTGCAGATGCCCAGGGACCTGGGGAGCCCCATGGCATCCCTCTTGGCCCAAGGCTCTGCTCCACCAGTGAGAAGTGGGAGAAGAAGTGGTATCTGGCCAGAAACTCTGGCATTTGGCCATCGCTGCAGTTCTCCTGCAGATGGAAGACCTAGAGTTTCACATCATCTTACTCTGGTTTGCCTAAATTTAACTAGTAGTAATGAAATTACAGCTTCTAAATAATGGTTTATCTGTACCATCAGACAGATGCTGCCTTTCTAGAGTCTGGGCTTTCTAGTGAAGCGCTCACGCTGAATGTACGTTCAAGTAAGAAAATGTGCCAAGAACAATTATTTTTAATCAGAATGTCACATATAATGAAAATCTGCCCTGACAATTTACACAAAAGCCCAATAATTGACTCAATTCTCCTCCCTTCTGAAAGCTCTCCACTGTTCACGAGCTGAACGCTTACCCGCTCATTAGACACAAAACCAAATTTGAGGAAGTCAGGCTTTTCCTAACACACTGATTTCACTGAAAATACTGTTTTCCCTTTGTGCAGGGATATAGGCAAGCCCTTTGAAGATGTCCTGACGCCGCCATAATCAAAACAGGGGCAAAGGAGGGAGGGTCTGGGGGGCACAGGCAGAGCTCTGCCCCCAGAACAGCATCCCCTTATTCCTGGGATTATTTTTTATTTATAACTGGGATTTTAGCAGGCCCATTGATCCAAGAGTTACTTTTAGAGCAAAAGAAACTGCAGAACAAGTATCTTCCATCAGCAATACTCCTGACAGGGCTCTGGTTTGCCTATTTAATGATTTACTGACTTGTACATCTGACAGAATTTCTTCGTCTATGTTTTAGTCCCCCCAAAAAATCATTCTTTATTTACTAAAAAACATACCAGTACTATAGATCTACTTCAAAACCACATACGTCTCTATATATGCTAAAGGAGGAAGTAGAAAGTTGGTAAAAGGTGTTTTTTGGAGAGACAGATTTTTGCTCACTCTCTTTTATATGGAAATATTCTTACATACAATTCTCCCCAAAAATATTCACTTGTGGATGTAAGAAGGCACTGCCATTGCTTCATATCTGGATTTGGATGGGATTCCTTCTACATTCAATGCTCTGGCTTGTGAGTAGGCCAGAAATTCTCATCTGTGACCTTCACTATGAAAAAGCTCCTTGGCACTGCACCCTGGTTCTGTGTCATGACTGTGAGCCCTTCAGGTTTCAGGAGGAGCTGGCAGATGCCTTTCCCTGCTCTGGGCTGCCTTAACCTCATTTTGAGGATGAGAGACTGCACCATATCATTTTATTTCTAAATAAATCAACTTGCCATTTGATTCTTACCTGTATTTCAAACCCAAACGTCTCTCTGTCTTCTTTTAATATAGCAACGAGGTGCCTGCAAGAAGAATGCACATAGTGAATGCCAGGGAGCCACATTTCATGCAGTTTGTTATTTCTAACAGAAAGGATCGTGTCCCCATCACTGTCCCTCCCTTTGCAGGGTGTCACACATCTTCCCTCAGACCTTCCAGTGGTGCCAGTTGTCCCTTGCTCAAACCAAATGTCACCCTTGCACCTGCACGTCCTGGGTACTAAACAGGAAGGTTCCTGGAACACACATTTCATACAGAATAAGTAAATAACAGTGATTACAGAAGAACATCTTCATACCTTTGTGGTCTGGAGGCGTCACCCAGGGAGCTGGATCTGGTCAAGGCAAGCTGCAACCAGAAATGGAAGTGGACAAGGGTCAGTAGGCTCAGGGTTCTTTGAAGAGTGTGGCTAAAATCAGCAGTTTAGAGAAAAACTAAAACAGTCAGTTGGCATCCCTCCACCAGCCTGCACCAACGCAGCCTCTCCCTCTGTCAAATGAGAACTTCAGCTTTCAGAACAAGAGGAAACACAGTTAGGTCCAGGACACAAGCCCACCCAGAGCCCCCTGGCAGGCACTGACAGCCACTGCTGCCTGCAGAGCCTGGAAAAGGCACTCCCTCCTGCCCACGAGGTCTTCCTCCACCCCCAGGTCCTTCTCAAGGGAGCTGCAGAGGAATTTCCCACAGCAACAGGTCTAACATCAACACCCGTGGGGGACATGGAACTGGCGTTGCTGCAGGACCATGTCTCAGCTGTGACACAGTCTGGTGTGAAGGACAACATTAACCTGGAAGAGGTGGTTGCTGAAGGAATTCCTGTTTATTTTTATTATGTTGGAAATTAAGCTCTGGAAAACTGGCTATATGTCAGCTCTTTTGTTTTTCCAAAACTTTTAGATATAAAAGCCAAGTATTTCCAAAATAATAATGAAAAACCCCGTAAGTGCTCTTAGCACATCATATTGTTTCAGTTGTTCACCTCCAGAAAACGTCTGGGCATCCTCACTGGGGCACGGCAATGCAGTGCCCATTCCAACCTTATTAGCAAAAACCAGCCACCCCCCAGCTGCCCAATCTGCCCTGCCATGAGCTAAAACTGAGAGCTGAGCTACCACCAGCCAGTATAAAATGAAGCAACACGAGACTTTCTTTGCACAGGGGTGATTAGCTGACATCAGTTTTCAGAAACTCAGCAACATCTACTTTGGAGTGGGAGAGGTCTGGAACCGGCAGTAACTTGCCTGGGAGACCCCTGTGGCAACACCAGTTGGAAGACCTTGTTTAGGGTGATAAAGGCTGTTGTAAAAAGGCATGAGAACAAGTGGAAAAATTCAGGTTTTTATCCCCAGAAAAAAAATTCTGACGGCAAAAGTGCTTGGAGCAGGGAACTCTTCCCCAAACTGCTGTAGGTGTGATTTCTGAGGACAGTAGAAATGGGAAAGACAGGGGCAACAGCCACTCAATAAAAAGCCTTGAGCAGACAGAGCAGCAGAGATGGACACTTCAGCAGAGGGGACCCTTCAAAATGCTGAAAGGGATGAGGTTCCAAGTTTTTGAAGGGCAGGGATCACCATCATTCCTGTTAATGCTGTAACTGTTACCTATAAAGTGCCCAAATCACATCTCCGTCATGCTTGGACCTCTCCTTTCTTCTGTACCTTTCCCCTAAAAATCTGTGGGTGCTTCTAAATTTAATGCCTTGCCAGAGATGGCAGAGAGGGCATCTAGATTCAGGAAACTGCAGACAGTTATCTCTGTGGTTTGTCATGGGGGCTGCAGAGCATCTCCGAGCCAACAGCACGCACAGTCATGGCAACGAGCATCCAGGAGCCCTGCTTCAGGCTGGGGAGATGTGTGTCTGGAGAGGAGTCTGGAAAAAGCCAGGATCAGTGCTGAACACTGGCTCTTCCCATAAAAATTACCTACAAACAAGGAATTACGTTGTCACAGAAATGTTTGTAGTCAATATAGCCAAAAGCCTCAGGTTTGCACTGTATAAAATGATGCCACAGTGTGACCACCTGTAGAAATGCCATATTTTATGGGCATGGATTTTCTTGGGGAGAGAAAGGAGAGGGGGGAGAGCCCCTATGGATGATGATGAAGCGCAGACCAGGAGAAGAGCTGATGGCTAGTGTTCCCCTGCAGCTGGGTGCTGTAACTCACCCTTGGCAGATGTGGCCACCTCGCAGCCGTGGCCATCAGCCACACACAGGCTGCCCTGCAAAGGCGCCACCCAGAAGCCACCATCCCACGATTAGCCCGGCGCTGGCTTCCCTTCATCTTCCCTACACTTGTACAAAAACCAGGAGCAAGCACATCTCCGTTGCCCCCAAAGCCAAGCCTCAAGCGCACAGATAGGATGTGCTGGTTCTCTGACAGCACCTTCAGGTTACAACGCGCCTCAGACTTTTGCTCTTTAGGCTCCTTCATGGGAGACAAACACCAAAGCTGGGATGGCTCGGCTGGAAATTTATAGCATGAGCCAGAAAGTTCTGGGGGAATCCAGTGGGAAGCAGCAGAAATGTGCTGTTCGGCAGGGAGGGGAGGAAAGTCCAGAACAGAGAGAGACAGCTCCAACAGCCACCCCAACAGCTGTAGCAAAATACTCCAAAATCCGGGTGGAAATAACTCCTGGTGGGTGCTTTCCAGCAGCACTGCAGAAGAAAGCGCAGCCCAGCCAGGCCACCGTGCTGAAGTAAATGTGGGTTTAAAGGAAGCCCCAGCCAGCCAGAGCCTCCTGCGACTGATGGCGCTGCTGTAAATGGAGAAGAGACACAGCCAGGGGAGGACCTGGGCTGCAGAAGCACTTTATGACCCCCGGCAGGCAGAACCCCTCTTTCCTCACTCCTCTCCACAGCTTCCCACGCTGCCGGCGCTCCAAAGACTTCACTGCAACCCCCAAACCCCTGGGAATCCTTCCAGCACCCTAACATCGGAGCCACAACCTACAGTGTGGTCACTCAAGGACAGAATCCCAGAATGATATGGGGTCAGAAGGGACCTCCGGAGATCATCTCCTCCAAGCCCGCTGCCAAAACAGGTCCTCCTAGAGCACGTTGCACAGGAACATGTCCAGGTAGGTTTTGAAAGTCTCCAGAGAAGGAGATTTCACCACCTCTCTGGGCAGCCTGGACACTCGGCTGGTTTCCCTCACCCCTGCAGATGCCAGCATCAAGCCCCCAGCCCCCCTGGACCCTCCCTGGGTACCTGCTTGCGCCCCCGAGGCAGCGTCCCCACCGTGTTGGCCAAGTGCTGGATCCTCTTGCTGTCCATCGGCAGGGCTGGCTCCCCTCCGGCAGCGCTGACCGGCCCGGGGCTGAAGGCCAGGAGGTTGGCGTTGGAGTTCTGCTGGATGAGCCTTCGGAGAGCCATGCGGGAGGGAAGGAGCTCAGCTCAGCACGGCATGGCCCGGCACGGTGGCAGGGCTGGGGGAACTACAGCACCATGGCCCCGCCGTGCCACCAGCAAGCCCAGCGCCGGAAAGCCGGCCACGTGAGCTGTGGTTCAGGTGCACGTCGCCTAAATCTCTTCCAGCAGATCACCGGGGCCCCGGGTATGTGTTGTGCTCATAAGAGAGTTAAGAACTGGGCTTGGCAATTAAGGAAATCCGCTGCTCTGTTGTGTTTTTTTCTCTTTTCCCCATTCCTGCACACAACAGTCCTCACCGAACGGCTGCTTCTCTCTGTGATAATTCATCCTTAAAGCCCTGCTTGCTTCAGATATCCCCTCTGACGCCAGCTTGTTCCTTCTCTCCCTCCCTCAGCGCCCCTCACACTGCTTAGATTACCTTTTGGCAAAGTCGGGAGAAGAATGCTTTCTCTGGATAACGGTTTCTCCAGGTAATTCCCGGGCGGAGGGAGGGGAGCAGGAGCTGCAGGCACCACGGAGCAAGTGCAGAGAGATGCCCTCAGCTGAGGGTCCCAGCCCTGGCAGGTTTGGGAGCACACAGTGATGTAGATGGAGGGCCAGAAGGAAGGGACAGGGGGGGCTACTCCAGCAGGGCCAGTGGCTAGCTCGGTGCCCTGGCCAAGCACCATCCCTGCAAGTGCAGAGGAGGGCAACCACACCATGCCCAGCTGGCCACCACGCACTGAGCCCACCCGGCCAGGCAGGAGGGGTGGTTGCCGTGGCCAGTGACAACCCAGATGCCCCCAGGACCCCCACGAGGGATCGGTTTTGCCCACCCACCCAGCAATGCACTAACATCCTGCGTCCCTCCGGGTGAGCCAAGCTGTGATTCCACCCCAGAGCAGAGCGATCCCAGCTGGGATCTCATCCTGGTTGCACCAAGACTGACTCATGAGCACAGCAGGGATGATCTTAGAGGTTCATCCTTCACCTCCAAGAAGTGGAATGAGACAGGTCCAGGTGGCTCTGACTCCACTCACAGCTTATGTCTCACCTCCCCCGCAGTGCTCATTTGGAAACAAAAAGTTAATGAGGCAAAGTGTGAGGGGGGGATGCTCCCTCCTTTTTCCTGAGAAAAGCAAGCCGTATCTCAGGGATGGCATCTGCTCACTCGCTGAGGCTGAGTAATGCAGGGACCACAGTGACTCAAAGCCTCTTCCCCTTTTCCTGCTCACAATCACCCCACAGAGTGCCTTTGAAAACAAACAAAGTGCATTTCAGTTCCTCAGGCAACCCTCTTCGACGTTTCTGAAACCCACTGACTCATCTCCAAACAGGCAGTGAGGAGAAACAAATAAGATCTCCCATCAGATCAAACAGCGGGACCATGGTAACCCATGTTCCCTCTGGACCCAGTCCCAGCTGGGGACCCCTAACTTCACACACATCTACCCCACAGCCACTGTGACAGACAGTCATAGAATCATGGAATGGTTGAGGCTGGAAGGGACCTTAAAGCCCCCCCAGTCCCACCCCCTGCCCTGGCCAGGGACACCTCCCACCAGCCCAGGTTGCTCCAAGCCCCATCCAGCCTGGCCTTGAACCCCTCCAGGGATGGGGCAGCCACAGCTTCTCTGGCCAACCTGGGCCAGGCTCTCACTACCCTCACACCAAACAAGTTCTTCCCCAGATCTCATCTCCATCTCCCCTCTTCCAGTGCCAAACCATTCTCCCTCATCCTAGGGTTCCCCTCCCTCATCAAGAGTCCCTCCCCAGCTTTCCTGGAGCCCCCTGAGGGATTGGAAGGGGCTCTAAGGTCCCCCTGGACCCTTTTGTTCTCCAGGCTGAATCCCCCCAACTCTCTCAGCCTGTCCCTACAGCATTTTTGTGGCCTCCTCTGGACCCATTCCAGTTTCTATGGAAGGAAAGCAGAACATCCTTATCTTCCATCCTCACACCCCAGAGAGCCAGTCCTTTGCTACTCTATGAGGATTGAGTCTTTGGTCAATCTCTGCCTCTCCAGTCCTAGAACTCCCCATCTCTTCACAGGTGTCCCAGTTCCCCAAATCACCTGCAGTCTGTGGACTGACTCCCCACAGCACATCAGCGGAGGTCCTGGCCTCTCCAGGACATCCCAGGAGCAGCCCTGGTCCATGATGGAGCTTGGTCAGTGCTGGCTCTGCTCATCTACACCACCCTCAGCCTGGGATTCAGGGCACCCCTCTGAAGGACCACAACCTCAGGGATCGCTCCTTCACGGCAAGAGGCTGCTGCTTGATGGCAGCACTCTCTGTCACATCAAGCGTGCTGCTCTCTTGGTGTTGGTATCTCCATAGCCTGGGCTGGGCTTTCCCCTGTACCTTCAGACCCTGCGCTTCCTGGAGGACCTTTAGGCGGCTCTGCTCTGGCCATTTCTCCTTTTCTTTGCACAACCTCTTCAAACTACAAATTTCTAACTGTTTTGAAAGGAAACCAAAACTGTTGTGACATTAGGGGAATGATTTTTCATTAAGGTAATTGGCTGGGTGGCCACGGGCTTAGAATGGATTTGCATTTAATGAGAACAGGGTTCTTATTCGACGTTGCTGGAAAGGCAACACGAGGACGTTCCCGTGAGTTGGTTTAATCTGAACAACTTCATCCGCTGTGACACAGACTCATTTTATGAGAGTTCTCAAGCCCTCCTGGAGGGTGTGATGAAATCCACTCGGTGATTTCAAAAAAAACCCAATCTCTCTCCATATTTTTTTGAATAGGTTTTGTATTGTCACACTTCACCATGCAGACAAACCACACGAGCTATTTTAAGGAGCTAATCCTCTGTGCTACCAACTTTTTCACCTGACAGGTAGCTGGTGAGCCCTGCGGTGACTCAGAGTAACGACCCGAGTGCCCAAATGAATATCGCCCCGTTGGTGGCTCAGCAGAGCTGCTGAGCTCTCTGTCCCCTGGGCTCTTCTCTGCTTTTCCTAATCAAAACATAAATTTCTCAGAATACCGAGATAGGAAGCCTAGGGCTGATTTTGAAGGAGCCTTGAACAACAAGCTTCTTGCTGAGGGGTGGAATTGTCCTGGAAGTTTAGACTCCTAACCTCTACATAACCTTAGCTCCCATGACTTTACATGAGATTTTCAGTCATGTGCACAAGTGTAAGATAACGACCCCGAGCAACAGCCTTGGTGACCCTCCCACAGCCAGTGAATTCCCAGCACCTCTCATTTAACTTACCAATGAATCAGAAAGGCGTTTCACAATGAATCAAACCTGAGCAGCAATCCAGAACTCATAGAATTGTCTGGGTTGGAAAGGATCCTTAAGATCATCCAGTCCAACCATCAACCTGACACAAACCCTCACTAACCCATGTCTCTAAGCACTAAATGCATCAATATCTGCACAGCTTGTTTTTAAACAAATACATATCGAGGACTCAGTGACACATTTAAGGAAAATAAATGTTGGAGGAGGGGGGGGAAATCCAACAAACCCCTGTGTTTTATCGGCGCAGCATGAAGATGCAGTTAAACTGACACCAAATAACTAACATGCAATCAAACCCTTAAGGCAAAAGGAAGGGCCCCTGCCCCTGCAGTGTAACCAGGCTGCAGCCTATCGACTAGAGATTGCATACTCTTGCCATTTGCTCCTCCTTTTTGTCTTCTTTATGAACCACCTACACATTTCCTGTGCTCTGGTGAACACTTCCTAAACTCCTGCAGCTCAGCAGGCCCAGGAAAGAATCGATTTGAAAGAAAACAAGATGCTACAGCTTTCCAAAATCCACAGTGGTGTTTCCCAGGGGATGGTGCCATGGCTGATGCATCGCCCAGGCTGTGAGGTCCTGGGCAGACACACTTCTCTGGGTGCACAGGCAGGCTCGTCAGACTAATTAGCGCATGTGAGCACCCCCTTCAGCCTCCCAGGGCAGGCACAGAGAGCTTTAAACCATTTCCGTTGTGAAACAGCCTTTCTGTGCTGCAGGTTCAGGTGCAGCCACTTCAGCCCATTGTTCCCACAAATTCAGCTCAGGCACCATGAACCCAGACAGGGACCAGCAGCTCAGCACTGGCAGGAAAAGGGTGTCCTTACCAGTACAGCAGCAGCGGTCCCTGGCTCGGCAAGGCTTGAGTTCCCTCTCAAACACCTCTAAAATTCACACCCAAAAAAAACCAACAAGAAACTTTCCTAGGAGCAGAGCTCACCCCTGCTTCCAAAACATCCATCCTTCCCAGGCTGAGGTGCCAGTGGGGTTTCTGCCCACCCTCCCCACAGCAGGGCAGGAGGAACGAGCGAGGAGCCTATACCTTCAGACACTGGCCAGCTGGATCTTCTCCTTCTCCGACGACTCCTGTGGAGTTCCTTCACCTAACAACAAGAAAATGAAGAATTAGCCCTGTCTCTCGCAGAGCCAAACCCTCCAGCGAGCAGTTTCTCATGCACACCTCTTTCCGTGTGGAAGCCCATGGCACTTTGCCAGTGTGCCAGGCTTCCCACTGTCCACTGCGCTGGGATGGAGGGGATGGGGATGGCACCATCCGGCCACAGGGATCAGCTGCTTGCCAGGAGGCAGCGAGCATCTCCAAGGGAGCTGGAACATCTCCATGCTGTGTCTTGCCCTCCTGGGCGATGGCCACCAGCCTGGCACTGGCAGTGATGCTCACGGGTGGCTGGTTCCCATTCCAGAGCCACTGCTGGCCATAGGGCAACCAGAGCCCATGCTTCATAACCATAACCAGCACCGGAGCTGGCAGGTAAAACTGCCCTGGTATGTGCGGTTACCAGAAGTGAGTGCACCTCTGGTCCCACTGACCACTGCAGAAGGACGGAGCTCACAATTCATTGCCTATAATACAGCCGTCTTTTTAAGAAAAGCCCAAAAGCCCATGGATCCTTCAGAAGCCATGGCAATGGTGAAACTCTCAGGTAGTAGCGTGGGAGATCTCATTTTGCCTTAAATTTGAGTAAAGCCTGGCTCAAACCCCTCCGCTACAGCTCTGTTAGGGGGATTTTCAGGCACGCAAAGATTCCAGAGTGGAAGTCCTTTCTGTGAGCAGGTCTCACTCGGGTTTACACCACTGAAAATTTACCAGCCGAAGAATGCGACCCAGGGAGCTTTGTGAAAGGGAGCTCAGCATGAGCTCACACCCAGCAGGGCTGCAGAATGACCTGCTGGGGCCAAGAGCAGGGTCTCCTCCTCCCGACAAGACTCACCCCCTCATCTCAGGATGGTGTCTCTCCAGCGACAGGGAGAAGCTGCTGTTTCCTGGAAAGGGAGGAACGAGGGTACAAGGATGCTCCGTTTCAGCTCTGCTGCTTATTAGCTCTTCATCTCCTTAATTAGAGAAAGGGCTCATCACAGCCATGAGCAGAAGCTGGCTGCTTCCTGCACCGTGGCCACTACCAGGAACAGCACGGACAAGGAGGACCAGCATCCTTGCATGCACCCCAGCAGCACAGGAGCCCGAAGGCAGGTGGGATGCCCCCCCGGACAAGCTTTACTCCCCATCTGGCAGCCCATGAGCTGGGAGCAGCAGCAGTGGAAGCTGAGGAAGCGGGGACCAGCAGGAGGTTGCCCTTCCCCAGTCCCAGCGAGCCCCAGAACACTGCGGCCACTGCCAGCCAAGAGCTTTGGGTTGTGGCTGAAACCTCCAACAGCTACAACCTACCCGAGGGAGCCTGCAACCCTTTTCATCTCACAACACAAACATTTATATATTAAAAAAGAAATAAAGTTGTACATTTCACAGGAACACAATGGCAGAATGTGCTTAATTTATTAAAGTGGCCACATCTTTCCAAAAGTATACGGGTATGTAAAATATGCATACAAAATACAACATTTCAACAAATTATTTACATCCAGGGGCAGCCAAAACGTTGAGCAATAACTTTAGCAATAGTTTTAAAAATAACTTGCTGCAATCTGCACTAGATTAGGTATTTATTTCACAATATGAAGGTTGCAGTTCAGCATCGTACTGCTATGCTAAGTTCTAAAATATTACAGTACTTCCAGATAAAATATTAATGCTTCTTTAAAAAACAGACAACTCGGAAACTGGTTCGTAGACTGACAAAACACCACGCATTTCTCTTTGGGAACTGAAAAACCACAGCAGACTTAGACACAAATGCAAGAGCTACATTCAAAATACGTTCAGTCTACTTATGCCAAAAAAATACATTCAGAGCCTTTGGTTACAACTTATTGCACGTTTCATATACTCTGTAGAAATATAGTGTACCTCTTAATGCTTTTTATTTTTCTTTCCCCTGTACATTCATAATTGTGCTGCCTGCTAGAGCAGACCCTCGGGGGAGCAGCCCCTCTGTGTCCCTGTGGTGGGACCCAGCCCGTGAGGTGCCATCCCCAGCAGCAAGGAGAACTCAGCATCTCCCCTCCCATCCACAGGGACAGGCTGGAGACATCCCCAAGCCCACCGAGGGTCCTGGGGGACCCAGGCGGGTGGGGACCACGAGGGGACCTCGCTCTGTTCAGCGCTCAGCCCTGTTGTGGGGACTCGCCGTGTTTCTAAACACATTTATTTGCAATTCCTGACGGCGTTCCCTCGAACAGTGGCAGAAAGATGACTGAAATATTACAGGGTCACTCAAGGGAAGCGATCACGGTTAAGTGCAGATCACTATAAAAATAGGAAAGTGCAAAAGAGATTACAGTTTGAATTTCTCAGAGGGGGTGCAGGGGGAGCAGCTCAGGGAAAACAAAAAGGCGCAAGGGAAAAAGTTAATTAACTTTCCCTTTCAGTTCATGTGCCACGCATTAAGCCTTAGGCTGTTATTAGAAATTAACGTATTAAAAAAAAATAATCAGTAATTCCCCCAAAACTAGACACATGGGTGAGGAGAGTCACCAAATGCGGTGACTGCTCCCAAACACCCTTGAGCTTGAAGGTTTCCAGGCGCCTCAAAACTTGTGCTTTCAGGGAAGATCAGCAGGAACAGCAGGAACCTCCCCACGATAGTGGGCCTCCCGAACACTGCACAGAAACACCTCAGTTTAACCTCTGTTCCTCAATTTGGGCAGGACAAATCTAGCCTCGGGGAAAAGGTCACTGAAACAAGGGGGGTTTGTTTGTTTGCTTGGGTTTTTTTGAAGGAGCACAGAGTTTACAAACATGGTAAAGCCCAGCACAACACTGCCCACCCCCTGGCTCAGCCGTGTTTAGCTCCAGTCTGCCAAAACACACATTCACCTCCCATCAACAGCAACAACAAGAAAAAAAACCTCAACAAAACCAAAAAACACCAAAGCAGTGCAAAAAATATTGAGCTAAGTGAAGATCTGGAGCCAACAGAGCCCGAGGTTTGAAGCCACAAGATATGTGTGGGACAGTTAAAGCATCCCCGGGGCCGGAGCTGCGCAGAGCATCCCCCTCCAGCCCCACACACCCCCAGCCTGGCACCACTGGGGTCTGTTCTGGGGTTGTTCAACGATTTTGGGAGACTCCAGGAGGGAAACTGCAAAAACACAGCCTCACCAGCCCCACTGCCATGGGAGACCAACCCAGAAAGCAATTCTGGGAAGTTCTTCTCACTACACAGTTTAAATACTTTTGAAGAAACAGGCCTAAATCAACATAGTATTTAAGATTGCTTTTGCTCCACTCCCATTGATTTCAGACACCCTATTTCACAAATTGCGTGGTTGGCCTCGATAGGACAACGGGTAATGGTTTTAAATTGGAAGAGGGAGATTTAGATTGGATATTAGGAGGAAATTCTTTACTGTGAGGGTGGTGAGAGCCTGGCCCAGGTTGCCCTGAGAAGCTGTGGCTGCCCCATCCCTGGAGGCGTTCAAGGCCAGGCTGGATGGGGCTTGGAGCAACCTGGGCTGGTGGGAGGTGTCCCTGCCCAGGGCAGGGGGTGGGACTTGGTGATCTTTAAGGTCCTTTCCAACTCTGACCGTTCTATGATTCTATGACTCAGTGATCTCAGAGGTCCTTTCCAACCATGACAATCCTGTGATTCTGTGAAATTCAGTAAGAGCTGATTTCAATGGATAAAACATTTCCTTTTCCCGTGTTAAAAAAAAAAAAAAAAATTAAATAAAAAATNTGGTTTTGCTTTGGAAAATAAGGGTCTTTTTTTTGTTTTTTTTTTTTTTTTTTTTTTTTTTTTTTTAAGTTACATTCTAGAAGAACAAATGCCGAATCTTATGTTTGCAAAGCTTTTGAGACTCAAGCCAGCATCACAGTTTGGATCACAGAGCCACAACAACTACCCATCCCCGGCAGCCTGGGCAGAAGCGGCCGCCGAGCTCCCCGGTGTGGCTCAGGCAGCTGAAGCACACAATTAAATCTGCAAGCCGACTTTGATTAGATCTCAGCCTACTGGGAAAAAAACCTACTAGACATTGAGTAGAAACATCCTCCACCATTCAGAGACAGAGACCGGCGTTATTAACACAAGCCGGAGAGACTAAAAGGTACACAAATGGGTAATTTGCATCAGAGCCTATTAACAGGGCAATTAACACCCAGGAAGAGTCTATAATGTCCCCCTGTGAGGATGAAGCATGCGTGAAGTCCTGGTGCCACTGACCAGCCCACTCAGTAACAGTTTAACCCATTCTGCCACCTCGGAGCCCCACTTGAAGAGGTTTCATACCCAAGATTGATGTTAAATAGCGTAATTAGCTCACAGCTTACTTCCACCCAGCCCATGTTTGCAAAGCTTGGCTCCTCTGGAGAAACCTCTGCGGGCCACCTGGATTTAGAAATACTGAAAGAACCAAATTATTATAAAGTGTGTGATTTTGGTTATTAAAAATACCAGAACACCACATTCCAATGTGTGGACCACAGAGTGGGGCAGAATTCCCAAAATGCCAGAATACTAGTAAATTTGGGGAAAAAGACCCCACCTTTTATAGCTCTATAGCAGTATTACAGAAATGCAGTGAGAGATGCTCATGCTTTTCACCAACCTGTTACAGAAATCTGTATGAAACCTCCGAAGGGGCTGCGCTGGCTTCCTGCAAGGACATCAGCTCTTTAAATGTACATTTTACCATTTTTTGTGTTTATCATTTTGTTAAAGCTTCCCCCTAAAACAGTAAAAGGCACTAAAAAAAAAAGAAGTTACCAGCATGAGATTGGCAAGTTGTCTTTTAAAAATATATACTTTCTCAGTTTAGGCAGAATTTCTCCCATTCCATCCCTACAGATCTATTGGAAAAGTATTGCCTCCATTATTTTTTCCTACTAACTGATAAAAAATGTCCCTTGATCAATATGTTCAATGAACAAACAAACAGAGCAAAATAACTCCAAAAATCCTAAACTACATTATTGTACCTGAAATCAAGACAGTAAAAATAAAAGTTAATAAAAACTGGATGGTTTTGTTCACAACATAGGTGCTTAGCGGACTTCTCATCTCTTTTTATTTGCTTAGGTAATGATAAATATAACTTTTAAAAATGGTTTTCACTGACAGCCGCTTTTCAGATTCCTGCACAAAAATATGTAAAAAGCTTGATCCAGTTTGGCCTTTTACTTGGTTTGAGGACAAAAGGTGTGGTTTCTCTTGTGAACAGGCTTTAACCAACACCAGTGCTTTCCAATTCCCTTGGAGTTTGACTGGGGTTAAACGCACCAGAGCAAAAGGTGCCGTTAAACCCACACCACCACGGGGGCTGAGGCTCCTCTCTGCAATTAGCCTAGTGTCTAATTAACTCCAGAAAACCAAAGTAAGTCACCGACCTGCTGCAGAAAACATGAAGTGCGAGTCAAAGCTGCCCTTCCCAGCGGCCAAGGGTGAAGCTGGATGTCAGTGCTCTGGTCCGGGCACTCAAATACTGAACCGCGCGATGTGAGGTAGACCAAAAAATGAAAATACTATCACACGTTACGAGATGAACAGAAGGATTCGTTCCCCTTCCTCCTCCTCCTGCGGGGAGCTGGCTCAGGCTTTGGAGTCCTCCTGCAGGCAGAGCTGGGAAATGGTCTTCTTCACCCGCAGGGCGGTGAGCCGGGCCGCCCCGTTGGGGTGCCAGCACTCCCGCATCACCCTGCCCATGGCCCGCAGCGCCTGCAACGCCCAGCACAGACACGTCAGGAACAGAAACCTCACCTCCCCTTCTTCATCTTTCAAGCACAATAACAGAAGATAACATACAGCTCTGACATGGTCACACAACAGCAATATCTGTACCCATGCTGAAGGCACTCGAACATCTCTCCGAGGGACTTGGGGCTTTTTAGTCTGGAGAAGAGAAGGCTGAGGGGGATCTGATCAACACCTAGAAATACTTCAAGGGTGGGTGTCAGGAAGATGGGGTCAGTCTTTTTTCAGTGGTGCGCAGGGGCAGGACAAGAGGGAATGGGCACAAACTTGAACATAAGAAGTTCCACCTCAACATGAGGAGGAACTTCTTTCCTGTGAGGATGGCAGAGCCCTGGCTGAGGCTGCCCAGAGAGGTGGGGGAGTCTCCATGTCTGGAGACATTCAAACTCCACCTGGACACATTCCTGTGATTGCTCTGGGTGACCTTGCTCTGGCAGGGGGTTGGAGGAGATGATCTCCAGAGGTCCCTTCCGACCCTGGCCAGTCTGGGATTCTGTAATGTCACAAATTAATACCTGTTCTCCATAGAGTTCATCATTTGGTGCAAAGACACTTCTCTCTTTATTGATGTGGGTGCTGAAAAAGAGCTAGGCATCTAAAACACATTTAAATTCAGGAGAGACTAGACATGGAGCTCCCTGTTCCTACCAAAAGTATCTGCCTTAATTTAAATACACTTTGCGATAAACTGGAAAACTGCTCTTACCTCACAGCTTTGCCACTGGTTTGGAATATTTGGTCTGAGCTTCTGCTCACAAACTACCCTTCTCATATCTTCTATCGAAGGATCAGAAGGCACAACATCATAGTAAGGCAACTGGTATTCCTCAGTGATTCCTAGGAAAGATACCTTGTGTAGGTAACACAAAATCCAAAGTCACTGCTCCAGAGTCAACTCTATTGGTTTGGTTTTGCAGGCAATGGGAGAGAACAGAAGAACATTTGGGGCCACCTTGAACAACTACTCTGCAACAGACTTCTAGCACCACAACCTGCCAAGAAAGCTGGGACAGCAGAGGCAGGGACACTCATCCTTTCACTCATTTTCTTTTGTTTAAGATAAAGGCAGTCTGGATTGCAAAATGAAAAGGCCAGAAACCTCACCTCCAACGGAGCACCTGCGGGCTATCTCCCAGTACACCAGCCCCAGAGAGTAGATGTCTGCACGCTTGAAGGACTCGAAGATGTTCATGTTCATCACATCGTCAAGTATCTCAGGAGCCATATACCTTTAGAGGAGACAAAGGTCACTTTGCTGGAGGGACTTTGTACAAAGACTACAGTTGCTGTGCGTGATGCCCCAACCACACCACGGGGGTGACCAACACCAGTGTCCATGCTGTGGTCCACCCAGGGTGGCCAGTGCCACTGCTCAGCAGAGGCCATGAGCTGAGGGGGAGTCACAGGTGGAGGAAGAGCCAGGAGAAGCTGTCCCCGTGGGGAGCCAGCCCAGAAGTGTGTCCTCACCCACCTCCTGGTGCCCACCCGTGGGTTCTGGGGAATGTCGATGGTGTTGAGGACCGAGTCGTGCTTCACCGCCAGGCCCAGGTCCGCGATGGCGCAGGTTTCGTTCCTCTTCACCAGGATGTTCTTGGATTTCAGATCCCGGTGTGCAATGGCTGGCTTGCCTGTGCACGGAGAGAGAACACCCCCGAGATTTTGATAACAAAGGCATGAAAGTTAATATAACGAGTGAGGAAACAAAAACAGTTTTACTCAGCTTCGTCACTATGCCCCATGAAAAACATTAAAGCCTATTTTGTACTAAGAAAAGCTCTGATAAACGCAATCAAATTAAAAATAAATAAAAAGAAAAAAAAATAGAAAAAAATCCTTGAGGGCACTTTTGTTCCAACACCTGTATTTCAGTACTAAAACACAAAACAAGAAACTGCACATCCACCCTCTGAATTCATTCAGAAAACCCTTCATCAGCGCTCCCCTTTGGCAGGGCTGCCCCCACAGGTCTCCGGTGGGAGACGTGGCAGGAGGTGCCAGCAGTGACATTGGGAAGATGACATTCTTATGCTCTGTTTGTACTGCACCTCAGTTTTATGCCAGTACTGCTCCTTGTGGTACAGCAGCTGGTGGAACGCTTTACCATATCCCCTCACCCACGAGCGATTTTGCACACACCAGCACAGGACATGGGGAAGGGGAGGGCTTGCCTTGCGTGCCGACGATCTCCATGTGGAGGTGTGCCAGGCCACTGGCCACCGACAGCGCCAGCCGGACCATGCCCTCCACCGTCACCGTCCCTCTGTTCAGGTAGTCAAACAGGGAGCCTTGCTCGTGGTACTCGGAGACTAGCCACAGCTGCGTCCACGTCCCGTTATCTACCCGTGGGAAGCAAGACGATCCAGATTTACAACAAAAACCAGCCAAGAGAAGCACTCCCCACTTTGTGGCCGGCTCAGAGATGCAAACAGATGTTTGCTGGCCACCCCGGAGGGAGCAGTGATGCTCAGAGGGATGTTTCGGGCAGGAACAGGGCAATGGAAGCAATTCCCAGCCAGCATACCCTTGTTGTCGGCAGCGATGAAGCCCAGGATGTTTTCGTGCCGCAGCATCACCGTCTGATAAATTTCTGCCTCCCGGAACCAGGACCGTTCATCTCTGGAGGAGAAGATTTTCACAGCTACGTCTTCCCCGCACCATTTTCCACGCCAGACTTCACCAAATCGGCCTTTTCCGACAATTTCCTGCAGGACAATAGTCCTCGCAATTGTTCTCTGTACGAGCAGAGGCAAACCTAGTTGGGAAAGAGGAGAGGGGTATTTCTGAAACCATTTGCCTGTGATTTTTAAATCCCCAAGTCAGAGATTTTACAGCAAGTCATACTCCTGACTCTGCTCTCAAAGAGTACCCAGGGAAAATCATCTCCCAATCAAAACTTTCTTGGAATCATACTTTTTACGAATTCCTCAGACACAAGGACAAGGGACAGAAACAGTCTCAAAAACTGGCACATACACCATGGCCTGTCTGGAAGAACCATAAAATGACTGGAAGGGACCTTAAAGCCCCCCCAGTCCCACCCCCTGCCCTGGGCAGGGACGCCTCCCACCACACCAGGTTGCTCCAAGCCCCATCCAGCCTGGCCTTCAACCCCTCCAGGGATGGGGCAGCCACAGCTTCTCTGGGCAACCTGGGCCAGGCTCTCACCACCCTCACACCAAAGTTCTTCCCCACATCTCAGCTCCATCTCCCCTCTTTCAGTGCCAAACCCTTCCCTACCACAACTCAGCCCAGCTTTGCTGTTCTGTGGGACAAGGAGAAAAGTGACACTGGCTGTGGCTGGTGCCACACCGGACCACGACCAAGCACTGGCAAACACTGGGGCCAGGCCCATGCCAGAGCAGTTGCCAGGAGGGGTTCGTTAAGTCCCCGACAAACACAGTGTCAAAGCCATTTCATTTTGTTCTGCCAGCCATAGATTATCTCCTGCCTCAGTTGGTTGTATTTCGATTGTATTGGTTGATTTCGTATTTGTTTGGGACTTCAAGGAATTTTTTAATTTGATTTTTTTTTTCCAGTTTTTAAATCAAAACAACCTGGCTTTTAAATGACCCATATAATCAGCAGAAAAAAATACAGTCTGAAGGTCATCTTATTCAAATTTATTCAAATTTCCCCTCCGGTTTCCTTGACAGAGCCCTCACACCTTGCAGCCGCTGCTGCCTGAGTCCTTGTCCCGTGCCCAACCCTGGGCTGCCTCCAGGCAGAGAATCATGGAGCAAAATATCACGATTTGGCTGGAATCAGGGCAAACCACACCGTGCAGGAGGCTCTGTCTGTCTGCACCAATACAGCCCTGCCACCAGCCCAGGGGTGGCTACGAACAGCTAAAACGTCAGGGTCAATAAAACCAGAGTTTACTCACCACATCTCTGAAAAAGCATCAGGGAAGTACAGTAAATTAATTGGGAAAGGTTTGTAGTTCATGGAAAATAAGGTAAATTAAATTAATAATACTTTTTTTTTTGCTTATAAATAAAACTAATCTTGATCTATTTATTTTTCAGTTAAATAAAAATTCTTAAGTTCCTGAAAGCTGGGCTGAACACACCAGACGTGTCACCAGCCCAATGAGCTGGAATGCCTGAATCCACACCATTTTTTTGTATTTCTTTGATCTAAAAAGTTCTCAATAGCATCAGAGGCATGATAGCAGAGAGGGCAGCAGAAACAGTTCTGTTCAAAGCAAGAATTTGGAGTAACATTACTTTGGCAGCGCTGTAAGAATTTCAGGAGCTGGATCCTGAGTCACTCCATTGAATTCAGTACCTTTTATGCCCAGCTGCGCCCCGGCAGCCGGCAGTGCCTTCCCTCACACTTGAACCTGGGTTCTGAGCCAACTTTCTGAACTCCTCCACTCGAACAATGAACCAAACCTTTACAACCCGACAGGAGGAGAGCAGCCAAAGCCCTGTTGCCACCGTAAAGTGCCGGGACCAAATCTCCTGTGACATGAAACTTGTCACAGTGTAAAAGCCCCTGAGACAAGTCTCCCACCTTCACCCTCTGCTCGGTTCTCCATCACCCTACAAGCAAGGTGCCACCTTTCCCTTTGGTTTAAGCATCGAGAAAACTTGCTCCAGCATTTGGGAGCAAAGCAGCGGTAAGGGCAGGGCAGCCCCACGTACCAGAGCCAGAACCAGAGGTTGTCATGTCATAGATAAGGTCCTTCAGGGTCTTCCCGGAGTTGACCAGGTTGCACTCGGAGAGGGGCTCCTCCACATTGGGCTGCTTGGCCCGGCGGCGGGCGCATCGCCGGAGGCGGTGGGTGCAGGCCAGCAGCACCATCACCAAGGAGAGCACACAGATTGGCACTGCCACCGTCAGTGCCAGCACCGCTGGCTCCGTGCTGGCTCTGCCTGGAGACTCCGATGCTTTCAGGAGACACAAGGGAGAGCAGGGTGGAGGGAAGAAGAGGGTAAATGAAGGGCTGTGTGGCAACGATGTACCAGTCAATGACTTCCCACAGCCATCCTGAGCAGGACCCGCAGAGCAAGACAGACATTTCATAGAACCATAAAACAGTTTGGGTTGGAAGGGGCCCATAGAGGAAATGTTCACAAACTTGTACATAAGAAGTTCCATCTCAACAGGAGGAGGTGTGAGGGTGGCAGAGCCCTGGCAGAGGCTGCATAGAGAGATGCTGGAGTCTCCATCTCTGGAGACATTCAAACTCACCTGGACACGTTCCTGTGGGACCTGCTGTGGGTGGCCCTGCTCTGGCAGGGGGTTGGAGGAGATGATCTCCAGAGGTCCCTTCCGACCCCAGAGCATTCTGTGATTCCGTGACCAGGTCCACCAGTGGGACACCTCCCACCTGACCAGGTCGCTCTCTTTCCTTTAGTCAAATGCTAAGGGATGTGTACGTTGCAGTCTGCATTTTGGGAGTCTCAGGAGGAGCAGCCTGACGCCTCCCAGCATCCACTGTTCTTTCCTCCAGTGAATCTTACAACAGAACCGCTGCTTCTCCACAGGACTCTTCCAAGCCCTGTGCTCCCTCCTCCAGAAGCACCAGGAGCAAAGCTACCTCTGCAAAGTTGATTTGCTCCTTTTCCCTCTCTCCCTTTACATTTTAGCTCTGTGCACTGTGAATATGTGGGAGAAGAAAATAAACAGAATATTAACAACAGGAGGCCTTGTGTCTATTCACAGAGCGCGATCAAACCACACTCAAAACACAGTCACTACGTCTTGCCCACAAGCTTTTCCTTTAATAGACCCCAGCAGGACACGCAGGGGTTATCTGGAAGATCTGTAAGAGGATTTGCCGGCTGGATCCTTCCCTGGAACTGCTGCCTGTTGGCCGACACGCCAGGGTGTCCTGGTCTGTGCCCAGCTGTGGTTCCCCCAGCAGAGGTTGCTCCTGTGGCAGGTACGGAGTGCATCCTCCACAGCAGGAACCCAGGACACTGCCTGCTGCTGCCAGGGCATCACCCAGCACATCACCCAAACCAACGTCCTCACCCACAGAGCTAAACCCACACAGTTGCTGCTAAAGACAGACGCGCGAGATACTTAACTATAAAACATCCGTTCTTTCCACCAACTGCTGAAAAACAACATAGAATCATAGAATTGTCTGGGTTGGAAGGGACCTTTCAGACCATCAAGTCCTACCATCAACGCAACACTGCCCAAACCACCACTGCCCCATGTCCCTCAGCACCACGGCTGCCTGGCTTTTAAACCCCTCCAGGGATGACAACTCCATCACTGCCCAACATAACATGAAATGAAAAAAAAACCCAGAATTTTATTGGTTTTAGGCTGGTGCAAACAGTAACAAAAGGAAAACATTCAGGAAGCTTTGGACAGCCACAAGTCAGCCCATGGGAAGAGAGAGGCTCCAAGGGCAATCTTCAGCACCTGGAGCAGCAGCACCTGCAGTGAGAGCAGCGCTGCTGGAGAGCCTCTGTTCCCAACAGCAAGTGATCCCAGCAGCCACAGAGCCCCTGGTGCTGCCCGTCTGACACCAACATGCAGGCACAGAGCACCATGTGGTCTTGGTGGGACATGGTCCTGATGGGACATCCTTCCCTCATCTTCTCACTGTGTGCCTGCAGCTCTTTTGCTGGAGTCATCCCATCTCATCATCCACATCCACCAGGCCACTGCAGCCCTTTCTCCCAGCATATGGTCACAGATGTCCTGCATCCCCCTCCCAGCTCCTTCCTTCTCTTCCCCCTTCTTCCCAGTTCCCTCCATTCCCAAGCACCACCCCCTCCAGAACCAATTTCTTTAAAATCTCCAGATTTTTACAATTTCTTTACTTTCAAGCCTGTTTCCAAGTAGTCTGGGTGTTACGGGTGGTGAACCTATACAGGTAAAAAAGACTAAGTTACTGGGGATTTCTTCGTATCTTAAAATTCTATACATGCCAAGGTATACACATGAAACCTTCCAGGAGTTCCTTTAGAGATACTTTGACTAGGAGAAAAGCCAAGTTCTCTAAGGGCACAGTTAATTAATTACTCCACTTATCTCTCCTTAGCTGTTCCTGAACCATTTGCACACACAACGCTGCAGCAACACCTCGCCCAGCATTTGGGGAGACTGCCCTGAGCTCAGAGCAGCAACAAAAGGAGTCACTGGGCGATGACAGCGAGCTCAAAGCACCAAGGCGTGGAGCCAGGCTGGGGCAGAAATGTGAATTTCCACATTTTTCATGGCAGGACAAGCTTCCAGATCAGATGATGAAACTGAAAGTATGGAGGGTTTCTAATGTTAAAGCCGTGTTACCATGCTGGCTATGTCTATATCACCTTGCCATACATTCTGCAAACCCAGCTCTGGTTCACAGATTTGCCAGGAGAGTTGAGACAACAGCGAGGTTCAGGCTTCTGGGACATGACAATTTGTAACTTGCAGTGCACCGTTTGCAGGTTATCAACTGCTGAAACAGGGTTTATAGCAGAATTTTAAGGGGCTCATAAAAAACGCTCAGTGCATCTTTAAAAAAGCAACAAAGCAATTTATATCAGAAAAAAAAAAAAAAAAAAGAAAAGAAACACTGGCCAAAACAGGGGGAGGAAACAGAGACGCTCCTGGCCACTCTGGGGATGCACAGAGAGACGGCAGAGCAGAGCAGAAGCAAAATTCCAGCTCTCTCGCAGCAGACACCAGCGTCACGGCCTGTGCAGCGATGGTTGTTCACAAGAAACTCAAGTTGGGAGATGCTCACAGGTCTCCTCTGAGAGGCTGCAAAGTGGAGAGAGCACAAGTGCAGGAGGTGAGTTAGCAGTGGGACTGGAAGCTGAGGTGTCCAGCCCAGTTTGTAGGGGGTCTGCACCAAGTTCCTGAGGAATGAAGAGAGCCTGACCATCTGGAGAAGCTTTTTGGATGAACTCAGCTGGAAATCTCCTTCATCATCCTTAAGTCTGTCAGCTGTACCAAAGCGCAGATCACCGCTGGTGGCACCTTCTCAAACCCCTTCCAGGTCTTCACAGAGCACATGCAGGAGACTTGAGGAGCAGCAGCACTGAGGTTCCTGTGTCAGAGGTGGTTGAAAGCCATCTTCCATCCTCACCTTCACAGCAGAGTGTCCCACAGCCAACACCACAACTGTGCTGGGTCCTGGGTTTGCTCATCACCACCCCTGGCCTTCCCATGGCATGCACCACCCTCGGGAGGAGCGACACACGGCACAGGGGCAAAACACACTGCCGGCACGGGACAAACAGCAATTAAGGGCCACATCACCAAAATAAGCGCGGTAATGTTTTCAGCAGTTGTGCAATGTCAGACTCTTTGGAAAATAAGAAAATCCCTCATGACTACCCGAAGCCATCAGATCAACACCATTAATCAGAACATTTTGCAACCTCATTTCAAATGTGCTCTTCAGTGACTTACTACTAGTCAAGAACAGAAGCTGAAGACATGTTGCCATGCATGAAGCAAAAATAGCACATCTGGCAATATTTAGCAATTTCACCACGTGGAACAGTTACACTTCCAAGTTGTGTAAACAGAAGAGAACTTTTAGACATAAAAAGAAAAAAAAAAAGGATTTTTTTTTCCCTTCCAGTGGAAAAGACACTCTCACACATGACATTCACCTTGCCTTTGACATGTAAGAGGCACTCTAAGACTTCTAAAAGCTCTGAACTACACATGTTTAAGTTCCTAAGCCACTTGCAGGAAAAAATCTATGTGATCTTTCACATGTAGCAAGAAAACATATTGCGTCCAGCGGGGGGCTCTAGTCAGGCGTACAGAACGCTTTTAAACAATTTCAAAAATGCACAATTTGGACTGGAGCCTAAAATTGAAATTTCTCCAGCTTCCAGCATGACTACAGACCCCATCAGCCCTTCCAGGACACAGAGAAATCAGCTGGGGAAGGTCTGATTAAGGATCCAGAAGTTCTAGCAAAGCCACCAGGGGCACGGCGAGGAGATAAACGGGCACTTTGAGCTGCCGTTTCCCCCTCCCCTGCCCCGTGCTGCCTTCTCTTCACAGGGCTGTGTTCTCACCAGTCCCTCCAGAGAACACCAGTCTGGGATGGCCAAGATGGACAGAAGTATGTGAAATATTTGCAGAAGGAGACATCCACAGAGCAGCTATGACCGGCTGGAGCTCTGCCCACAGGGACATTGTTTTTGAGGAGAAGCTCAGGAGACGGATGCAGCCGGGGTTATTATCCACAGAGGGGAACTGGATTTGGTGGATCCCTTGCGGGGAATTGTCCTCTGAGCAGCTCTGCTAATGTTGGCCACTGAACTCTAACCAGCAGCTTCCCAAAACCATCAGTTAAGAGGAAATAAAGCAGCCATGCAGAGGAGAGAAACAAACATGTGACAATATTTCCCCTCCTTTTCTTACTCCATTCCCCATCCTCCCTGCTTTTAGCCATCCCTGAATTTTAGGAGAGCTAGTGACAGCAGTTGTGTTTTGCCCTTCACTCACTGCCCAGACCTTCCTTCTAACCTTATCCTTGGACCAAGTCTGAGCTGGGAAGACCAAGTGAGACCTTTCCATCCCGTTTGATGCCAAAAGCAAAGGGCAGGGAAAGGCAGAGCCCTGGCCGGGACATCCCTCTGCCCCACGGGAGCTCCCAAGCACCATAAACAACCAAAGAGATTGCCCTTAAAATCTATATTCAGAAAGGTTTTTTGGATGCTTTTCCCCTCACTTTCTGCATCAATATGGACCTTATAAAACCTTTGGTGCAGTAGCGTGTGACTTCCCAATCACCGACATATCCGTGCACACCCTTCTCCCAGAAGGGCCTCAATGTCATTAGCCATTTTCAAATACAGTAACTGAAGACTAATTATTTCTTCATGCAAAATCTGCAGATGATATTTTACAAACCCAATAGAATACAAGAATCTTGCCAAACAACTACTCTAGCTGGTACCATCCATCTCTTGGCAATAAAAATAGACTCAGGGGACTTTTGTCTTAGGCATTCCAACATATTTCCCTTTCTTTTACTCCAGCGTGTGCCACTGCAGGTGACATGAGGGCCACCTGTGCCTTTGCACAGTTTGGGCAGCAGGAATAAAGAAGAAATTACTGGAAATTACTTATTATACACTTTGTTAATCCCACTATTAGCTTAATCTTGTTCCATAAAGCCTGCTTTCTCCTCTGACTCATTTTCCATTATGCAAATACAGAACAGAAATCATACCCTTTTTATCTCAAGCTGTAGAGATGCTGCTGTGCCGAGCAGGGAGGAGACTGCTCTGCTGTGGGCAGCCTTTTACTGGAGTCTCCGAGGTGCCTTTGGAGGGAAAACCCTAGAACCTTCAGAATAACATCTTTTACAGAGGATCCTCTGCTGTGCTGAAGTTTCCCACCAGCGTGGCTGTACACACCGAACACATCCCCATGTTTTTGCTCAGAGAGGCTGAGGTTTTCTTGAGCCAGGCCCTGGAAGCAGCGAGCTCAGAAAGTCCAGAATCCCCTGACAAGCTTGCAAACCCACCTGCACCCACCCAGTACCCATCCAGCCTCAGTTTTCAACACCTATAAAGATGGAGCATGAATACCCAGTATCACTACGTGTTTTGAGATCAGGAAGTTGAAAGATTCGCAGCATGAACTTTTCCCCACACATCTACAGATTGTCACAGCAGATGAGGACACCAAAGCTCAAGAAAGTCCCATTTACTCCGCCTGGCACCAAATGCAAAGCACAGGTTCAACAGCCACAAAGTCCCTGCCTCTGCCTAAGGAGGTGACCAAAGCCAACATCAACTTTGCTGCTTCAGAGAAGGGATGGGAAAATTTCCCCATCCTGCACTTATTCTTCCCGGGATCAAACACCACCCTGCACCACAACTGAGTGGCAGCACTGGGTTCTAAGAAACTCCAGCAGTTGAATCCAGGGCTGCAGGTAAAGGTCCATGGACAGGTGTGGGAGTGGGGTAAATCCTGCTCACAAGCAGGCTGGGCACAGAGACCACAGAGCTTCTCAGAGCCACATGCTCTGCTTTTACTCTAGAATCTGCATCATGGAGACAGAGAGAAGGAGAGGGAGAACCTCCATGTCAAGACATCTGTACCAAGCATCAACCTCCACATATTACCGTGCTTCAAAAGACTGGGCTGGTTTGAAGCTGTACTTTGTCAAAGCAGGTATGTTTTAATGACCAGGTGGCCAGGGTGCTCAATTAGGCACTAATGAACAGTTTCTTACCACACCTGGCAAGGGACAGCCAACCAACAGGAGACCATGGAACTTGATCTTTAAGGTTCCCTTCCAACTCTAACCATTCTATGATTCTATGGCACATGGGAACATGCCGGAGGAAGAGGTGGCATCATATGGGGACCTCTGGGCCACACAATCGTTACCCCAGCATGGTGTTTACAAGTCCCAGTTGTGTGAATCCTGGCCCAGCCCGTGCTCAGTGGTGGGAACAGAAACTTTCACAGTCTCCATGAGACAACAGGCTAATTACCAAACGAGAGCTGCCTCCTTGTCTTGTCAGCCCAGCTGATGGTCCCAGTGCTGGTCACCTGCTACGGTGCCTCTGCTTTAAATTTCTTTCTGAGCCAGAGACAAGCCCAAGACCCAGACTGGGATTTCTGGGTGCCACAGAAGAGAAAGAAGAAAAAAATTGCAAGCCGAGCGAGGAGTTGCCTAAAATCTCACTTTGGAAACAGTGATTTCCTAAGCAGGGGATGGCGCCCTCCCACCAGTGCAACCATTAAAGCTGGTTTTCCTGTTGTGGTCCCCAGCACTGCCGCCTTCATGAAGGTTATTCCTTCTGTGGCCCAAATGAAGCTTTCCTACAACAGGAATCACGTGGAAAAGAGCTGTCAGAAAAGATCAGGGAGCAAACAGCACTGGCACTGTTAAGTTTTCAACTGACACGAATTCCCCCAAATGTTTAGAGCAAAGGGCTCAGGATAAAAATTAAGTAATTAATTTTCTCTAGTAAGGAAATATGAAACAAGAGGTTTTGCAACCACCAGTTAGTTCAAGTGCTACAACAACAGACATGCCTCCACTATAAATAGCAGTTTCCTCCCAAGATTCCAGTATCCCAACTTGGAAAAAAAAAAAAAANCTGTCCTTCCATCAGAGGGGCTCCAGCCTTCCCAGCATCTCTGTGGCCCTACCTTATGTCTTTAGGAGATGCAAGACATTCACTTTCTCCCAAATAAGAGTTGCAGTTTAGAGTTTCCTGTCTGAAACAAGCTGGGAAAAAAATACCTACTGTTTGACAGCCAGCCCTTAAAATCTCCATTAGCTGAGTCTCACGGCCACGTCCCCTGCATGGAATTCCCACACCCCCAGCTGCCACCCCAGCGTTGACAGCACTTACCGATGGGCAGGCGGAGGGTGATGTTGTTGCAGAAGTCAGTGTAGCAGCACTCAGTCTTCGTGATGTTCTTGGAGCTGTGGCAGAAGACCTGGGCGTTGAGCTCCGGGAGGGAGACGCAGGACTTGATCACCTCCTCCCGCCCGTTGGTCAGCATGACGGAGGCCCAGCAGGCACCTTCCGTCTGGCAGGTGAAGTTGGTGTGCTCGCACAGCTGGCACACGCACTTCAGACCTGAAAAAGAGGGTGCCAGCTTTCATGAGAAGACAAAACCCCTCACTACTGAGCCAGCTCATTTTGCTGATCGGTCAAGGCTTGGTGGTACCCCACAAGCAGCCAGCAGAGCTTCAGGGTGGCTCCAGGGCTGGTGAACGGGCTCCTGGGCTGTTGGAGGACATCAAACCAAACAGCACGGGTCCCAAACACCCACATGTGACAAATTTTCCAGCAGTCCTCAGTCACAGGAAAAGCATACAGCATCTGTCTCACCTGGGGGAAAAGACTGACCACCCCAAGAAGAATTTCCTGTGAGAGCTGCCTTTTGCTTAGATGGGGAGACGGAGCTTCAGATCTTGAGGTTCACATTCTCAGCTTCCCTGGACTCAAGACACCTCAGACCAGGCTCAGGAAAAAGACACAGCTACACTCATGATGTACTGAATTTAAGGAGGGCCAACAGCCACGGCAGTGGAGCTGACTTCCCCGACCATAGCCAGCCCTCACCTGAGCCCATCCCATGCCAGGACCACACCAGCCGCACCAGAGCCGACTGGGCTACAACAAGGAGCCTGTGGAACCACCAAGACACAAGGTCCTGGACACACCACTCGACACCCCATGGATGGACACTGGCAGCAGCAACGATGGGCTTTTCCTCCCCGGGTCTTCTGAGACGATGCACCTTTCTCAGGCACCCAAACAGCTGCCCTGTTTCTCTTGGTGCAACAGTCTGATGACTTCTGAGCTTTGCATGTCTACAACCACACCTTCACGTTAAATGTGCTTCTGGTCAAACAACTGCTACATTTTCCAGGCTTTATTGACTCTTCCTTGGAAGACGAGGAGGAGGAAACCAAAGCCACATCATCTCAGTGAAACACCAGATGCCAGCAACTGTTTTGCCTTCCCCGTTTTCTCCACCTGTGTCACAACCATTTTTGCTCACTTAATGCCAAGTTTGGGAGCGATACTAGCAGTGATGCAATAACCAAGGCATCTTAACCTTGGGCTGACAGCAATTTCTACAGGAAGCCCTTCCTTAAGTGCATTTTATATGATCATTTTGCTCCTGTAAAAAAAAGAACAAAAAACCCAACCCCTCATTTTAGAGTACAGAGATGTGATCTCTTCAACTTTTGACTTAAACAGTTCTTATGTCAGCACAGGGTCCTCCAAAATGCCTTCTGTACACCTTCCTGGGTCAGTCATAGCACTGCAAGATTGAACACTGCTCTACTTATAGGAGCAAGGTATTTAAAAAAAAGAAAAAAAGTTATTTTATCCATAAAACCATTCTGTTTCTTTGGGAATCAGGTAGGGGGAGGCTGTTTCTTCTACTTAATGATAATATACATTTAAACAATAAAATCATGAGTTGGTTGGGACGGCCACCAGAACAGAAGAGCTTTCTTCCCATCACTAGCAAGCCCCCGACAAACCAGTGCACTCCAGCAGCTGCCACATTTCTCCCTCCAGTGATTTTCCCTGATCAAACTTCAACCTAAACCAGACTCTGCCATCACCCCACAATGACTAAAGGTTTCTCTACATGTGAGCGTCACGGCTCTCAGTGTAATTTATCACATCCCATGCCCTTGGTTGAGGAAGAAGGGCAGTGATGATGGCTGAGGAAGAATCATGGAGTCATAAAAAGGTTAGAGTTGGAAGGAACCTTAAAGATCACCCAGCTCCAACCCCCTGCCCTGGGCAGGAACACCTCCCACCAGACCAGGTGGCTCCAAGCCCCATCCAGCCTGGCCTTGAACCCCTCCAGGGATGAGGCAGCCACAGCTTCTCTGGGCAACCTGGGCCAGGGTCTCACCACCTTGGAAGAGAATGCTCTGGGGAGACCTTAGAGCCCNAGGGATGGGGCAGCCACAGCTTCTCTGGGCAACCTGGGCCAGGCTCTCACCACCCTCACACCAAAGAATTCTCTCCCAAAGCACGGTGACAATGGATGAGCTGGAAGCACTCACTGTGCTGTAGGAGCAGCCGGGACTCTCCTCCCCGAGTTCCCAGCGGAGCCCCGACAGACGTCAGTGTGAATCTCATTTCTGTGTCTCTGACACTGTTTGTTTTCTTGACAACAATCTTCATCTGGTGCTCCCCTTCCGAAATAACAGCTTGTGGTGTTTATCCTCGGCTCAGGCCCACCGCGAACCCCCTTGGCACCATATGTTCGTGTTATCCTGGATGCGGGATGTGCTGGGAACCGTGTCCCTGCCTGTCGGCTCCGGCTCTCCCCGGCTCAAGGAGCAAGCACCATCAATCACCCAGCCACAGGATGGGCAAATCTCTCCCTTAAAGACATTACCGTTGTCCTGGAACAGATGCCAGGAGCAAGACTCATCAGACCCAAATAAATAAGAGATCTAGCAGGAGAAAAGTAGACACATCATCACCAACACAGCAAAATAAAAGCATTACTTGAGGAAATGAATATGAGGCTGTCAGGAGTGTCACCAGCGTTTCAGACACGTCAGGATGCTGTTATGCTCCCCCTTCTCCAGGCCTAAAAATAAAACAGAAAATGGTCTCTGCGATGTCATCCCCAGTAGGTAACTGACAGTTTTACCCATACTCTGGCATTCTGCAGATTGCCCAAGTTTTGATCACAACTGTCACCACAAGCCCTGAGCAGCTTCAGGGGTGTTCCCCTGAGCAGAAGGATGGCCAAGGGCTCTGTCACCCCACCTGGACCACACCAAACAGTCACTTCCAGGAGGACAGGGGCCACCTCGAGCCCACCCGTGACCAGCGCTGGCTGGAGCTCCTGCTGGCTGATGGCCGGTGCCCATGGCAGAGACAGCAAGGGATGTTTGAAGATCAGCATTTTCTACTGGTGTATTCAGAGAGTGTTTGATTCTGCAGGATGTCCTGCTTGCTTTCTACATCACTGATGGAAAGATTCTAACCCCGTTTTTCTTTTAGTTCCGAGTGTTTTGCTCAAAAATGACTTGTCCAATCTACCGCCCACAACGGAAAGGTCACAGATGGATGCGAATCATCCCTGCTCCCCACAGAGTCATTTCTGTGAGAAGACATTACACAAAGAGGATGAAAAAGAAATCAAATTTTGCTCAAAATTCTCAAAACAACCCAATCATGTTATTATTGCTCCTGAAAGTGAACTCATTCACAGCCACCTGATGACAAGCTGGGAGGAGGAAGGGCAGCAGCATGTTGAACTCAGTAAGAATTCTCATGCCACCCAGAGACCAGAAAGTCCTGGAGACCAAGGTGCCTCAAGAAGCATTCCGCTCTTCTCCCTTGGAAATGCTGAGCTCACAGAAGTCATGTGAGACCAGTACACGAGTCTTGATGAGAACACTGCGTTCAGTTTGGAAGAGGCAGAGGAGCACACAAAGAAAAACTTGTCCACACCCAAAAACATCACATCCTAAAAAACATTTTAATGTCATCAAAAATCCCTCGCTAAAAGAGCAGAAAGGCAATCTTAAAATGCAACCCTTGAAGTACAACTTTCCTGCACCCATGCGACCTCATCACTCTCTACAACTACTTGAAAGGACACCGTAGAGAGGTTGGTGCTGGTCTCTTCTCACAGGTAATTAGCCATAGAACAAGAGGGAATGGCTTCAAGCTGCAACAGGGTGGGTTTAGGCTGCGCACTAGGAAATAATTTTTCCCAGAAGGAGTGGTCCCCATCCCTGGAGGTGTTTCAGAGTCATTGAGATGTGGTGTTGGGGGACATGGTGTAGGGGCGAACTTTGTAGAGTGGGACGATGGTTGGACTCAATGATCCCAAGGGTCTTTTCCATCCTGAACAATTCCATGATTCTATGATTTCAGTGGCCTCACTTCAGAAGAACCGGGAGGCAAGGAGCCCGGAAACTCCTAAATGTGCCCTTGGGAAGATCTGCTTCTCTTGCTCCCAGTCCCACTGATCAGGGACACGACAAACCCCATCACCACATCCCCAGGCACTGCTCCTCCATGGAGCTGGTGCCACCATCCCCGCTGACATCCTCAGGGACACGGGACTTGCCAGAATTTGTGAATTCCTTGACAGAATTTGCAGCTTACCCATGCGGATCCGCTAGGCACATCTCAGGGTGGCTCCAGTTTGTTCATGGCAACTTGCTCTATTACCCTCTCCTTTTTATGGAAAAAACTGTCCACATCCAGTTCTACAGCCAGGCAATCGACAGCCACAGACAATCAACAACGTATTTCAAGCTCTCATGTTATGTATCTGCATTACAGCACCATGACAAAAGATCATCCCGTTGTCTTCCACCACTCAAGCCAAAACCATCTTCAAACCAAGCGCCTCCTGCCACTGACCCCTTCCATGGCACAGGGGGAAAGGAAGAATTGGCAAATATCAGCCTAGATCCTGCCAGTCCCTACATGGAGGAAGAAACGGTGATTCCCTCCGCCGGGAAGGGGCACTGCACCGCTCCAGCTCTGCTCCTGGGGATGGTGCTGGCAGTGTTACTGGGAATTCACTGTCATGGGGTGAAAGTAGGGAATTCCACCACCACGGAAAACAGAGAAATGGAATAAAGTGATTGTGAAGGAGTTAAAGGGGAAAAGGATCAAAGAGGCAGGAGGAAAATGTGCTCCCAAAGTTTCAAAACAAGGCACTCTTTAATCCAGTAACGAACAGGACTCCTTTATTTACTCAAGCACAACAACATTTCTCCTAAAACATTGCATCCTCTGGTTGAGAAATTAGGAGAAAGTGAACGAGTGAAATCCGCCATGGCCTCAGAGAGCTATGCCAGGCATCCAAACTTGGTTACCAAGGGTTACAGCTCTCCGAGCATGGAATTCTCCAGCAGCCATTAGCAAATTTGTTCTGAATCTCCCCAAAGCACCGTGCAGAGGATGAGGGGCCAGGCAGGGACAGGATGGGAGGGAACACACGGCGGCTTCATGTCCTGGGGACAGCAAGGATGGGCTGCAGGATGGGGGTGAGTGGTCGCTCCCAAAGAGAAGCAGGAGCTTGGTAAGACCCAAGTGAAGAACAGGAGAAACCAGTGGCCAGCTGAGGCGACGGGAAAGTCAGCTCACAAACCATTAGTTACACAAGGAAAGCACATTTCAGATACAGAGCCCAGAAGGGAAAGGTGTTCCCTGGCTCTAGCATTTTCAATATACAAGTTTTCAATGACTTCTTTTTCTGCTGTAATCGAGGAGTTGAGACTACAGACCAGTTTCTTGGACGAGACCCACTGTGGATCAAAGGCAGGATGACTGGGTCAGAAAATAACCTGCATGACTTACATAAAAAACTTATCTATTTTCTTCTGAGTTTTCACTGCAACCATAAGAAAACAGAGTACAGGCAAACCCCCGTGCCAGCAACTTACGTAGCAGGAACTGAACCAGCCTCTGATTCACAACAAATCAACACAAAAACAAACAACAAAAGATATTTTTTTTAATGCTTCCATCAGTTTCTCCTCAAGTGTCAGCTTCAAATCCATGAATCACTAGATAACTAAGGAACAAGAATGATACTACATGTGAACAAGAGATGTAAGAATCTGAGGTTAGACATTGGTTTAACGAAAGCAGCTAACAATTAATGCAAGTAAACAGACGTGGTGAGACCTCACAGGTTAAATGGGAAGAACTGAGCACGTAATTGGTGTGAGCTAATTAATCATGGAATCACAGAATGGTTGGAGTTGGAAGGGACCTTCGAGATCATCCAGCTCCAACGCCCTGCCCCGGGCAGGGACACCTCCCACCACACCAGGTGGCTCCAAGCCCCATCCAGCCTGGCCTTCAACCCCTCCAGGGATGGGGCAGCCACAGCTTCTCTGGGCAACCTGGGCCAGGCTCTCACCACCCTCACACCAAAAAACTTCTTCCTAATATCTAATCTAAACCTCCCCTCTTCCAATTTAAAACCATTCCCCCTTGTCCTGTCACTCCACTCCCTGACCAAGAGTCCCTCTCCAGCTCTCCTGGAGCTCCCCTCAGATCCTGGAAGGCTGCTCCAAGGTCTTGCCAGAGCCTTCTCTTCTCCAGGCTGAGCAGCCCCAGCTCCCTCAGCCTGTCAATGGACTCTTGAATAAATGAACTAAAAGAATAAACTAAAAACTACAGGGGGGAGGGGAAAGCCCCAGACTGGCTATCTCTTAGGACCCACACAAAGGTCTGCATTTCAACACAGGGTTTTTACTACCGAGATTAAGAAGGCAGCACTGAGTCATAACCCAGCAGCACCCACAGGAGTCCGCAGCTTCTCCTTGGGGCTGCGGGGCAGCAGAGCACGTCACAGCTCCTCTGGAAAGCACGCATCTACGATCACCTTACAGCAATTCATCATCTTTAATCATGATGGGAAGGAGGGCTGAATATCTGGGACATCCACCATTCCACAGGGGGCACTTCTAGATATGCTTTTAGTTTATTCCCAAATTCAGAGACCCAGGGCTGGTGCGAGCGTGGGGGCTCGGTGTCGCCAGGGCCCCCTGCCCGGGGGACAGGAGCAGGAGTGATGGCAGATTAACAGCTCACCACAAAAAGGGCTGACACCAAACCAGGCAAAAGCTGGAAAGCTGGAGAGAGGGAAAGTATTAATCCAGAACTGAAGAAAGTATCTTGGAATGACAGACTTTAAACAGCTCCACTGTTTTCATTCCTTAAAAATACGAGACTCCATTAACGCGTGTAGGGATCTTAATTTTGGAAGGAGGGTACTGACTAATCAAAATCCCTGTTCTAAAAAAACTTAGCAACCATTACCAAAATAACCCCCAGAGACAGAAACCGAGGCCAGGCATTTATATTAATATTCACTGAGCAGGGAAAGGGTGACAAAACCCAGTGACATTATTGTGGTTGGAATAAGCTGTGAAAGGTGGCTCTCTGAAGATATTTCCCATTAGCTCCAAACAGGTGAGGCAACCCTTGGAAAGTAACGTTTTAGGAAATCCAAGCTGTGTGGCAGAACACGGAGACGTTTTGCAAGAATGCTGCGAAATCTGGTCTGTTCAGAGGTGAGGAAGAGCTGGGGGCAGCCCCAGGGGGCTGCAGGAGGGACAAGGGGACAAACTCCAGGGGCGTTCACCGAGGGCAAGGCTGAGGGGCTGCACGGACAGGGAGCACTGAGCACCGAGAGTGGAACTCAGCCTGCACTTGAAAGAGGATTGAAAAGGTGTTTTCCTCCTGGGAAATTGGGCTGGCTGCCTCTCCTGTTCCCACACGGCTCCCTCCTCCGCTTAAACACAGCCCCTTCCACAAAAACTGAGTGCTACTGAAGAACAAAACTTCACTTTGAAGAAGAAAACTTGAATGGTTTACAATTACTGCATTAAGAAGAACAAAATCTTTCAGAAGAACATCTGGAAACCTAAACCACCCTCTTTTACTTCATTGTCACTGGTTTTGCCCCATTGTATGTCAGACTGGGAACAGGCTCTACTGGTGAAGGGAGGAGGATGCAAGTTCTGCAAGCACTGCTCTGATCACCAACAATCACCTTCCTGGTAAACACCAAACCAAGAACCGTTGCCTTTTTCATGTACTTTATTTACTTTTGCCAACCTCAGACTGAAGGTGAGCCAAGAGGAGAGGGGTGAAGCTCCAGCCACATGCCAGTGGTGGCACTGGGTGGCCACAGCAGGTCCCTTCCAGCTGAACCAGGCTCTTCTGTAAGACACACTGAGCTTGCAGAGACCATTGATTTGGGGGGGGGAAAAAGCCCTTCCCTGGTTACAGCTGGCTGTGAAAGGCAGCAGCACAGCCAGGAGACATCCATCACTCCAGCCCCGAGGAGGGGAAGGGCACGTGTGCCATCAGGGGACACCAGGATTAAAGCATCACCAAAACCATTGGGGACAGGACAGGACGTTTGCTAAAGAGACAAAATCTGCCAGCTTCCACCGGGATGGGAGCCCTCGCATGTGCGCAGATCCATCTACAGGTGTCCAAAATTCCCCAACACACATCCACAGCATCTGAACTCAGACACCCGCGGCGGGCTCTGTTCTCACACAACAGCCAGAGACAGCCCGGGCTCATTCAGCCCAGCAGCACCTGAGATTCGAGGAGGACATGGCATTTTGGGAACCAGGAGGGAGTTACCAGCCGAGCATCCGTTCCCCAGCATCACTCGCCGCACAGCGCTCTCACCTCACGCTTCCATTAATTACCAGGGAATCAGAACCCTCCCAGCCAGGAAGAAGATGAATCTCCAGCCTACAAGAACAAGCCTGAGCCCATCCTTCCTGGCACCCGCCATGGATTCACACAGCAACGGCCTGCTCCAGGGGCTCTGGTGTGACATCCCAGACCCCTTTTTCCAGGGATTCCTGCTGAAAGCTCCGACACCCTGACGCTGACACCCACAACTCAAGACAGACACCAGCAGATGCTCCAATACCAACCCCAGCAAACTGACTGGCACGTCCGACAGCTTGCTCCCATCCCGAGAGAGGGACAGATGGACAGACAGACAGACGGACGGACGGACAGGCGGCTGGGCTGTCACACCATGTGTGGGGAGACCGACCGTTACACTCTTATCCCAGCAGAGCTCTTCAAAAGCCACAAGACATCCTTGCCAGAGTAAAGCCCAGGCTACTCACGTACAAGTTTTGGGTAAGGACCCCAAAAAAGCAGAATTAAACTGCATCCCTCACCCCACACACTCCTTTACCCTGAGTCACTGGCAGACACCCTGGTAGATCCCAGAGTCGGACCATCAAATGCTTATGGTTCTCATTCGTGTTGTCTCATTAAAGCTTTTTTATTAGTCAAGATTTTACTATCAGCTGGGAAAACAGAGCTCCAGCCACCCACAGGAAGGGGACGGTGGTGCTGATAACTGGTTATGCAGCAGCGAGCTAAGCTGGTCAGTGCAGCCAGTGGGTGCTCCTGTCCCAGGACAGAGGGTTTCTGCTGTAGGGCCACGCAGGCTTCACAGCCTCACCAGTTCCCAGGGACTGGGCAAACCAAGTGACCGAGCTGGAGCCCAGCTGCCCTGTGCAGAGTGTGGCTCCGGCTCTGCCCGGGACACCGGGATGAGCAGCAGCAGCTTCACGTGGGGACAGTGGCCACCACCGTGCCAGCTGCCCGCCTCGGGCTCCTCTGCCCAGGCTCCTTCCACCCCAAAGCCTGCAACAAGGGGGGGCAGGTGGAAACTTCATGTTTAAGATTCACAGGGCACTTTCTGCCACTGTTCATCAGTGTGAGGGTATCCCACCACACAGGAAACAGAAGTTGTTTGGATACAGCACCACCCGTCCAACTTCACACTGGTTTCGTGGATTTATCCTCACAGAGCAGTTTCCAACAGCATTCTATTTTCCTTCTCCCTCGGAGACAGTCAGGGCACCCCTTCCCTGGCTGTGAGCAGCAGCTGGGACCAGGGCTCTCACCCTCCGGGACCAGTGGTGCCACCACGGCCACCAGCCACAACGGCCACCTCCCCCGGGCCTGGGAGCATTCGGCATCTCTGCCATGGCTTACAGGCACTGGGGTTTGCCTTTTGGAGGGTTGAAAGGCACCGAGGTGGGAAACAAACTCTCACAAAGTTAGGATTTGTCTGAAGGCTCTGGGGGACACAGAACACAACTCAGTGCTGAGTGTGACGAGGGGCTCTCGTGCCACTGCCACCACCTACAGCGGCACGTTTCCTTACCACAATCCACACCCCCAACTCCTGGTTATTTAGGAACCCTCCAGCACCCAGAGTGCTCTTTTCTACCCCCAAAATAACGCTGTGAAAGGCACAGGAGAGCATGCAAAGCGTTGGCTGTGACACAGGTGGAGGTGGTGCAGGACAAAGGTGGTAGGAGCCACAGGGGACAATTCCAAGGTGCCCAGAGGAGGGAAGCAGGCAGGAAGCAGCAGGACTGCCTGTTGCATCAGTAGCAAAATCTTTTCCTCTTTATTCTACAAATACTCCCAAATCCCAAGGCACCATGGAGGCTCCTTAGGACACCTCCACTGCCCGGCGCAGCATCTTCAGGCTTGCATGAGGGAGAGCAGGGGCAAAGGTTTCCCAGAGCACACTCAGTCGTGTTTCACAATCAGACGGGCTCGTGGTGGGGTGTGAGCAGGTGGGGCTGACAGGGCAGACACACAGCTGAACACCCAACTGCAACCACCACCCGAGACCTGAAACCCCTCCCCAGGGAGGCACGACTCCCCTCCGTGCCCCCCCAAGGGGCTGTGAAGGTGAAGGGGACTCTGCCCATCCTGGACCACGCACACCCCCCAACTGACCCAGACTCTGGGGGGTAACTCACTGAAGCACCTTGCCAGAACAAAGCAACACCGGGCTGTTTTAGATGAGGGACAGCCCAAGCCATGGGATTTGGTAGTGGATGGTCCCCAGAGGGAAGCGGTGACGGTGACAGCACTCCCGAGGCTTCAGTCCATCCCAGCAGACCAGAGGGAACAAGCGCAGTGGGGTGTTGCCTGTGTCTGTGGGTCCCTTCCAAACTTCACCAAGGGAATGTGGAGGGACACAGGTGAAAGCTCAGAAAGGTCACACACCAGGCCCCCGGGCGGTAACGGGGACCTACCAGCCATGTAGGGCTGTGCAGAAACACCTCACCCACCCTCCAACAGCTGAGCTCTGCTGCTCCCCCTCCCCAAAGGGGGGGTTAGGGTAGCACTTTGGGGGCAGCACGGTCCTTCCCTCTCAGCCGGGGGCTGCCACCTCCTCTCCCTGCAGGAGCACGATCAGCATCACACCAAGACTTTTTCTCCGGTGAAAACATTGAGAGAAGAGTAAATTGGAGCAAAGCAAAGAGAAAAAAAATAGTGCTCCAGTCTACAGTGCCTCAGTTTACCCAACAGACAACCGCTGGGTTAGCGGGGGGGTCCGAGGGCATGGGGCACGTTTGGAAAGGATGGATGGAGGAGAAGGGAAGGAACGTTTCATGCTGCCTGCGAAAGCACCTGTGCGGGAAGGAGCCCGGCGGGGGTGTGACCCCTGCCCGCAGCCTCCCGTGGGCTCTGAACTTTGTCCCACGGCCGTGGGACGGGACGGGACGGGACGGGAGGGTCGCGCTGCTCCCCCCAGGCCACCCAGCCCCCCGACCCCCGGGGGGAAAAGCAGCCTCCGAGCAGCCGGGAGCCGGGGGCAGAGGTGCGGGGTCGCTCTCCCGCATCCCCGGGGGCCGCTCCTTAGACACCCCCGGAGGCAGAAGTCCCGGGCGAGCGGTCCCCAAGAGGCGGGGACGGGACCGGAGCCGGTAAATCCCGCCTGACCTATTTCTCCCGTATACACGGTGATCATAATTAAATGCATTAAGCTCCTTACCCCTTCCGAGAAACAACCCTGCCCCCGCGCCGGGCGGGGGCTCCGCCGCAGGGACCGCACGGGGGGTCCCGGGCACCGGGGGATAACGGCGGGGTGGGACGGGTACCGGGTACCGGGGGATAACCGGGGGCGCGGGTGGGTTACCGTGCACGGTGGGTCCC
>VXBW01000180.1:188095-250084 GCA_013400375.1 Thinocorus orbignyianus
CACCCTTCTGGAAGTTTTAGCAGCAGAGCCATGCCCAGAGCCCAAAATAGCACGGCTCTGCTGCCTTTAATTTGTGAGTTCTTTCCCAAATACCTATCAGTGGGTTCAGACATCGTTCCCTGGGCTGGTGGGTCAGGCTTGTGCCAAGCTTCCCCACTTCTGAGCTGTTTCCAGCATTTCATCAATACCTTGTTATGATCCATTCCATACCGAGAGCCCAACACCTCTCCTTGCAGCCCAGAGGGGAAAGGCATCCCAAAAGCTCTCCCCAACACCACGAACCACTGTGCCACTGTAACCCAGAAGCCTCACTAATACTTATGGCTGTCAGTATAAAAATCAACTAAATCAGAACCAAGACACAATCGAGTCTATTCTGAAGGCACTGGAGGAGCAGCCTCCATCATTCCACCTTCAGGAAGGTGCTGCATGTGCTCCATCCCTCTGTTTTCATCTTACAGTAAATGCCCCCTTTCCCCCACACTGCCAGATGCATCTCCAGGTTTCTATTGCCGCCACGTAATCCTTCACCAGTGTTCTGACATCTCTGCTCAGCCCCTGAGACTTCATAGAATCACAGAATGGTCAGAGTTGGAAGGGACCTTAAAGATCATCAAGTTCCAACCCCCCTGCCATGGGCAGGGACACCTCTCCCTAGAGCAGGTTGCTCAAAGTCCCATCCAGCCTGGCCTGAAACACTTCCAGGGATGGGGCATCAACAACTTCCTTGGGCAACCTGTTCCAGTGCCAGACAGTGATTCCCCAGCAGTCGTTCCCAGTTCTGTGAAGGATGAAGTTGGTGGCATCTGTCACACCAGCCCTTCGCAGCCCACCTCACCCCACCTGCTGCCTCCCAGCACCCCGGCAGGGGCTCCAGAGCTGTGGTAAAACGCCTGGAAAAGGAGAGGGAAGGAGGAGGAAAGTCACCATCACTGCCTGCTGACTTTATTCATGTAATTTTCCTGCAGTATTTGCTCAGGGTTACAACTTGCCATATTCACAAGGCTTTCACTCGCTCCCATCCCGGGGTCACAGCTGACCCCCCCAACCCGTGGGCTGCTCCCACACACCGCTGGAGCCAGTGCTGCTCTCACCCCCTGCCCTTGGGCACGTGTGGGTTTGGAGTCTCAGGAAGGGCCTGGGATGCGGGAATCCAGTGCAATCCAACACTTTGCTGCTGCCAACACTGGAGAATTAATTTGGGACTCGGCTGAGTTAGGAGCAGGACACAGTGGAAAGGGAGACCCAGATAACCTGCAGGAGAACTTTCCAACGGGGCACAGTAAGTGCCTGGAGGTGCTGATGCTCCCACCCCATCCCCCGGAGGCGAGTACCCCAGGGAGACATCCCTGCCAGGATGCACAGCCCGGCATCCTCCTGCACAACCTGCTGGGGAAAAATTCAGCAGATCTCACTGAATTCTAAGATCCCCAGAGGAGGAGCGCCCAGCTGTGCGGGAACAAGATCAGCCATAGAAGCCTTCGCCTGGGGAGTGAGGAAGCCGGGCTGGATCCCCTCTGCAACCAGAAACGAAGCCCCAGCACCCCCTTGTTTCCCCCAGCACAGAGACCGAGGTCTCTCTCCTGTGCTGCGCTCTCACAGGCAAGCTTTGGATGAGATGCTTTTAGAAAGAACATGAGTTGACCTCTACCAAGACACAACTGCAACAAAGATGAAATCCAAGTACTCTGGGATTAAAGAAGCCATTAAATAAGACCAAAAAAAGCTGCTCCTCTACAACTTTTTTTTTTTTTTTAATTGCCACCCAAATATACCCAGGGCAGGTATCCAGCATTTCCGTGTCACCTCAGCAGCAGGTAAATGCAATGGGAATTACAACACCCTCTTGCAAGGAAGTCCAACACCTTGACTATCTCCAGGATCTGAAGGGAGCTCCAGGAGAGGGACTCTTGGTCAGGGAAGGGGGTGACAGGACAAAGGGGAATGGTTTTAAATTGGAAGAGGGGAGATTTAGATTGGATATTAGGAGGAAATTCTTTGGTGTGAGGGTGGTGAGGAGCTGGAACAGGTTGCCCAGAGAAGCTGTGGCTGCCCCATCCCTGGAGGGGTTCAAGGCCAGGCTGGATGGGGCTTGGAGCAACCTGCTCTAGGGAGAGGTGTCCCTGCCCAGGGCAGGGGGTGGCACTGGATGATCTTTAAGGTCCTTTCCAACTCTGACCATTCCATGATTCTATGACATGCTATCAGTATACAGAGTATAGTGAAATGTACACAACTTACTGCTTTAGAAATAACAGGGAGTGGTTAGAACAGACATGCCAACATCAAATAAACAAATTAAATGCAGGTTTGGGTGTCAAAGCAATAAAATACTAGGAGAAAAATTTGCAAGTCCCTCCCTTCTGGAAGCCTGGAGTCCTCACCGTGCCCTGCCTCTGGCCACCAAACACCCCTCAGCCAGGTATCGCTCCCCCTGCACCCACCCAGCTGGTGAGCACACCCGACCCCTCACCAGCACCCACCACTGCCCCTCTGCCTGGCAAAACCAGACACAACACTGCTCTTGGCAAAGCCATGTCTTCTTTCTTCCCTTTTGAAGAGTTACAAATAATTTACTTTATTTTCTCAGCGCTAATAAAAAGTGTAAACGTGTCCCACTCAGACTCCTCTGTGGTTCAGAGCATGTAATTACTGCTCTGCTCTCTTTGTTTGGAGGAAGACACACAATTATGAATTACATGATCAAAGGAGTCTGGGTTGCTCTTCAGTAAAAAGAAACTATCTACAGAACACATTTAGATCATGGAAGTGATGAAGAAAACGGTGCCTCCTGTGCTTGCCGAGAACAAGAACCAAAGTTCAGAGACAAAGTTTGCAGCCACACACACTGGCAGAAAAGCAGTTCTTGATGAAATGTCCGTTCTGGTTTTAAGTAAACATTTCTGATAGCAAAAAAATGGCTGGCTACTTATTTTAACAGCATCCCCAAATGCACTTTTTATCTCACTAATAACTACAGAAAGGAAAGGCTTTTCTTGTAAAATTGTCCCTTTTCATTACAAGTGACAAATGGGTCCAGCAGGAAGAGTGTTCCACACTTTCTCCCTCCCAGCATAATTAGGGAGCAGAGCTGGGTGATTGAGCAGTTGAGTTGTGAGCAGCCACGCAGCAGGAACTTGCCCACCGGGGTTGGGGGAGGTCACCTGGGACCTCAGCACACGCCTGTTCAACGGGAACACAAAAGCTTGTGGACACAAACCAACCCCTATCACTCAGGACACGGATACTGGCAGTACAGATAGCTTTTCTGCTCTCCCCTCCTCACTTTTGTGAGGGAAGAGTGTTGTGTCGGGGTAGGGACCGTGTCACTGTTGTGGCCTCGGGCTCAAACGCTCCATCCAGCTCCGTCCAGCACGGGTGACACTCTCACCCTGCCCGATTTTAAACAAGGCCCCCGTTTGCATGATTTAATACTGATACTATCCTCTGTCTTCAAAACACACTTGGTACCTTTTGTTTCCATCCAGGCCATTAAAAACTAATTGTCCGGGCGCTTCACACACTGTTTGTTATAGTTCACACTAAAAACGATGTCCATGAAATCTGGAAAAATGCATTTCAAATCCTCTGCCAGGTCTTAACCTCCTACTTCAGAAGTTTAATGCAAATCAACGTCACTGTAACTATTACTGATACAGAATTACAAGCTGCTTACGTTTTTAAATTGGTTTGGAACTGAGTTTGAAAGCAAGAAGCCCGGCACAGCACCCACTGGTGCTCTCTCAACCCCTCACTCCGACCCCTGGGGTGGTTTTCCTCCAGCCTCAGCCCCGGCTGGGAAGAACCTGAGCTTCCTACAAGGAAGCCCATTGTAAGGCAACAACACAGATGTGCTTAAACACCCTTCCACAAAGCTCACGCTCTGAACATTGGCCTCTTCTTGTTTTTCCAAGATTGCCAGCACTGCTGAACCCCACAGCCAGGAGTGTGGCCGTTTCTTTGGGAGGCAGTAAGAGCAGAGAAGGTGACAACCTGAACTGAAGTTGAACCGCTGCAATCCAAAAGCAGGATCCTCTCTGTTGGGGTAAGAACACGTAGCAGCGAGTGCTGCCTCCCAACAGCTCCTGCTGGAACATCCCAGAACACACGGATGGGCCACGGGCTGGAACCATCCGCACTTCAGGACCCCCTGAAAACTCAAGCTGAGGGGTTGAGAGGGGGAGGAGAGCCCCCAACTCACCTCTCCCCGTGTCTCCAGAGCCCCAGTGCCATGCAGGCTGGGCCCCAGCTCTCCAGCGCTGATCTTTCACCCTTGGTCTCCAGCCCTCACCAGGCCTTTGACACACCAAACGCCAGGGAAAACAAAGGAGCAGTAAAACAAGGGATGGAGTTAAAAACCCACCAGGCTATTGTGAGGCAAACGTGCTCCCCAGTTAGATGCTTGCATGGCATGGTTCAGAGTAGGGCAGAAATAGCGTATCCTGGGGATTTAAGAGTCTTTGGAAATGGGTAACACCATAAAAACCTCTGCCAACTGGAAGTACTTCTAGGGTTGGCTGCAAAACAAGAATTTTGTTTTGTAATTTGTTTTGCTCCCCGGCAGGACAAAACTGAGACCTACTGAAACTCTGTGCAAGCGAAACAAAGCAGAGCCCGTGGGCAGCCCAGGCCGGCAGGTACCGCTCACCTCCCTCCTCCGCAGCCCGGGCCGCATCCCAGCGCCGCAGCCCTCACCATCTCCTCATCCAGAAACACCACGAGACCTTCCAAAAACGGCCATCAGAAGGGTACGCTTCTGCAATAACATTAGAAAAATTAGACAATTAGAAAAATTGTCCAAAAATCCCCAGACTGTTCCAAGCACTGTTTTACAATGACAAGACACACTTCTCCCCCCCGAGAGCTCTGCTCTGAAGGCCATCAGCTGCAGCCCATCAACCTGAGCAGCTCCCATCACCCCAGCGGGTGCTGTTTGGACAAGGAGGGCAATGATGGAGCTTCTGGGAACATCTCAGCATCGTTCAGACACGAGAAGCATCCAAAGCATTAGTGTAATTAAAAAGTTCATTCTCTAATGGGACTGGCCCCCGCTCCTTACCTCTGTCCTCAGGATTCACCGGCAGCCTCCCCCTTCTCCTCGCCGTGCTGCCAGGGAGGACACCACGTGCTGCAGGGGACACTGCAGCAGAGTCTGGGCAGGACAACGCTGCCAACTGGGGTGCCCGGTCCTGGCTCCTCTCTGCCATCTCCAGGTGTGAAGCACGGAGTCAGAGTGACACTGGGTTGGGAAGGACCTCTGGAGATCATCTAGTCCAACCTCCTGCCAGAGAAGGTCCACCCAGAGCAGGTCCCAGAGGAAGCACAAACCAAGGCCAGGCAAGCATTTGAGCTCGTGCCTGACCCACCACACTGAGGATGCGACCTTCTGTCTGTTAAGCCCAGTGAGGTGCACCAGCAGAGACCACTGTCCAGAGCAGGGCAGCTGCTAGAGGTGTTCCTCCAACGGTGTCCTCACCAGTCACTTAGAAGAACGTGCTCTTCCAGTCTTCCCATCCCTCCTACCACCAGCCCGGATCAGGCAGGGGCACTGGCCATCGGGGCGAATTCAGGGAGCTGCTGGTGGCCCATTTTGGAGGCATCCTCTGGGGAGCAAGGCGAGAGGGGACTCACTGGGAGCAGAAGTGAGCCGTGGGCTGGTGGCTGCTGGAGAAGGGCAAGGGAGCAGGGGGAAGGAGTAAAGGAAGGGCCAGAGCCCTTCCCCGATGGCTTCTACTGTGAGTCCAGATCCTCACACAACAGAGCTGAAGACACCAAGAGCAGTTCTCAGGCAATTCTTTAAAAGATGCTTGTGCAGAAAACATGATTTAGGATTATCTCATTCCAGGGGTAGTTACAAACAGTAAAATACCATTCTCTCTCTTTTTTTTTTTTTACTGTTATCAGTGTTCTTTCTCCTAATGAAGGTGGGGGGTGGTGGATTTTAAGTTCACAATCTCGTGACAAGACCTGACACAGCAACCGTGCTGGTTCCCAGCTCATTTCCAACACCAGCCGAAACACGGTGGCCTGGCCCCTCGCCGCGGCTCCCACCCAGGGGCACAGTCCTGGGTGGCACCATCCCAGGCAGGTCCTGGGCCCCTCAGAGAGCTCCATTGCCGAGCTCCACCTCGCTTGAACAGCTCAAGTGTACGATGAATACGCAGCTATTTTCAGCTCCATGCATCAAAGATCCGCGCACAGTAATTAATCAAACCAGGGTGAACGGGGAGACAGGAGGCATTATTTTTCCCCTCCTTATTCTGCAGCTGCTCTGCACCCAGTTCCAGCAAGCTCCTCTGCTGGCAGGTCTGCCCTTCTTATCAGCTGCCTTTTATACCTTTCAGTCTCCTCCTCCTCCTCCTCCTTAGTACAAGTGTTAAAGATCCGTTCTCTTTACTGGGGGCAGACAGTATAATGGGATGGCTCCTTTTGCAAGTTTTTGGCATAAAATCCCTGCCTGGCACCCACCAGCCCCCTGCCCCTCACACCTGCTGTAGGTGCTGGGTTTTAAGGCTCCAGCTTTTCCAGGAGAATGTTCTGAGAATGAAGAGAGACCTACACCGTGAACCTGAAACACTGACAATATTTGGGGGTTGTCTGGGTGGTGAAAAGCAGAGGAGATGCTGCAGAGACCTACGGAGGAAGGGAGGGGTGATACAAAGTCCTGAAATCTAGTTGGCAACTGCTGCTGAACTTCAGTCAAGTGTCACGACCTTGTAAGATCAAAAGACAACAATAACTGCAGGTTTTCCAGGTGTCCAACAAAACAGGTCCTGGTGCCCGGCCTTGCTAAGCCCCGTCTCCTCCTGGCACAGCTCCCCACGGCCAGCGAGCAGCTCTTCTCCGAGCCCAAAGGCAGAAGAGCAGCTCCAGGCCATGAGAGGGAGGTGGGCACGGCCAGAAGCAGCTGTGCCTCTGCAGGGACAACTCTGGGACACACAAGGAGGGAAGGGACACGGCAAGGGGAGTTTAGGGGCACGGAGATGAAAGGCAGGGCAGCCCCTGGGGGGGGCACACAGACACCCACCGCCCCCAGGCCAAAGGCTGGTGGCACACTGAGCCCAACCACCAGCAGTCCCACACCCCGAGCTGGCACAGCACATTTGAAAGCTCTTGCTGCAGTTGAGCGAGAAGAAAAACATGGAAACCAGGTAAAACCTCCAGGCCAGATCTTGTGCTTTCACATTCGGGCTGAGAAGAGGTGCCAGCAGCAGCCTGGCTCCCTGGGCATGGTGGTACCTTCACATCAGCAGAGAGGAACAACCAAAGCACAGAGTCAGCTCCAGGACTGCCCTGGGTGGGTGCAGGGTGTAACTGGTGCTCCTCACCTCCTCCTCTCCCCTGGAGCCCTGCCCCACCACCCTTAACCAGCTGAGGAGGGCTGGGAAAGCCACCAAAGGCAGAACCCAGCTGTGCAAGGCGCCTGCCAGGAGGAGCCAGGCACAGGCACAGGCGCTGAAGCTGAAGGCAGCTCCGGCTTCCCCCGCGGTGACAGCAGCAGGTGTCAGCTCAGTGACACACACACGGCCACCAAAACCAGCGCCGGTACCTGAACAGGGTTGATTTGAGGAGTTGGGGGCTCCTGCGACAGCGAAACCCCCCCTGGCTGCCCTGGGAGAGGGAGTCAGTGCCCCGGTGGGGATGGCAGCTGGAAGACACGATGGCCATTGCTGGTGACTTCTGAGATCCACCTCCTGTCACCCGTGAGTCGGCTGCTCCATCAGCCCAGGCACTGCCAGGACAATCCCCCGGGCACAGAGCAGCACAACCATGCTGGCAGGAACAGAGATGCCATCTCTTTTTTAAATAAATAATTAAAAAAATACCCCCAGCAAGCGTGCCCGCCAAGCCAGACGGCTGGCAGCACGGCGGTGTGCGGTGCCACCAGCCACCACCCAGCAGAACCAGAGGTCCCTCTCGGTCTCCTTCTCCGTGAGGGGCCAAGGCTGACGTAAGGCGTGTTGGACTGCACCGTGCTTCTCCTGGCACCCTCTGGGTCGTGTCTTGGCCTGGGATCCTGCTCCAGGCACCAGGAGCTGCTCCTTCCAACTGGGGATAAAGCAAAGGTGCTGTTCCCAAGTGAGACCATCTGCCACAGCCCTCCACCGACTCCACACTTGATCAAATGCTTTCCCCACACAAGTTTTAACTTCATGATGTAAAAGTGTGTTCTGTGTTTGAGGAAGGTTTGCTCTCTCTCTACAGACACAGCAGCACCTGCACCATCTCCGTTTCCCTTCCCCAACACCAACCACCACCTGAGGCTGAACTTTGTGCAGAGCAGACACTGTGCCCTGTGGGGAAGAGAGTTCCTCCTTGTCCCTCCCTACCAAAACAGCTTAAACAAACACACACAATTCTAGAAGGTTTGATCTGGATTTTTCATGGAAGCTTCCAGCATGGAAGGTCTGCAAAGGAAGCCATAGGGAAGCAGGAGGAAGCCCTGGGGACATCCCTGCAGCAACACTGAGGGGAGGCACCAGCCACGGGCTGCGTCAGGCAGAGTCCCTGGGACACTGCTCAGAGCCAGAGCCTGTCCCTGAGCAAGGGTCATGGAATGGTTGGCGCTGGAAGGGACCTTAAAGCCCAACCAGTGCCACACTCTGTGCCAAGAGGCCCTCCCCAGCCCTCCTGCAGCCCCCTTCAGGTTCTGGAAGGCTGTAGAAGGTCTCTCCAGAGCCTACAGCACCCGGTGTTCCCAGGGGGTCTCCCAATCCCACCACCCAGGGCATCTCCCATCTTTTTCTGCATGTGAAAAAGAGAAACCCCACCAAGAAGCAACCAGCTTCCCCCCAGAATCCCAAGCTCCGTGCCTACCCTTCCTCCTCCCGTGACGGGCAGGCGCCCCGTGCCCAGCTGGGTGGCAGACAGCGCTGCTCTCCTGCCAGGACACCACCTGATTTGGTTTTGCCAGGCAGGACCCCCCTCGCTGTGGCCCCCATGGTGCCAGCAAAGGACCCCAGACCCATATCGGCTGTGCAAATCCCCCAGAGATGGGAACAACCCAGCTCCTACCACAGGGCTGCCCATGCCATCCCCACGTGCAGCAGATTATATATATATAAGCACACCAAATCTCTTCAGAAGATTAGATTTTACGGGGTCCCAGAGGAACACTGATTAATAACCATGCTGGGAAACAGTGGGGGGAGAGGGCTGCCCTTCACACACACTGCCCAGAAACTGCCCCCACGGCCCCAGCCCGGGCACCCCGGGGAAAAGCAGCAACACATTCTCACCCGGGACCATGCCAACACTTGAAAATGAGGTAAAATACCACAGAGCAAGGTAACCCTGCACCCTGCCACTGTGTCTTCCACCAACCCACCTGCCCCAGCTCCCAAGAGCTCAGAACAGCGCTGCTCGGAACAGCCCTGCTGGTTCTGGAAGCACGAGCCCCGACTGTCCTCAGCAGCAACTGGCAAAGAGAAGAGCAGAGATGAATGACTAATCCCTAAGTCAAGGGACAAGGAATTGCTAAGAAATTACTTCTTATGATTGTTTTCCATTCAATTTTCTTGATTCCAGTTTGCCAGTCACCTAACTGAAAGGAGTTCACGTTCTGAACAGTTCAGTAAAGCCTGGTCCTGCGTTAGCACCACATGAACGTGAGCTTTGTTTGAGGTAAGCCCTGGATGTTTGGATAACACAAAAGGAAGCTGCCAGCAGCAGCACCAGCAAAAATGACCTTGTCCAGCACATCCCCGAGTGCCTGCAGCTCGCCTGGATAATCCTCTTTACCTAACACGGGATAAAGGGAACGTTACTGGGCTGCTCTGATGGTCTGTGCCTTTACCCTTCAGCTGGGCACCCCTGCACGGGCAGGGAGAGCCAGGGCTCCGCTTGGAATTCATAACCAAGCTCCTCAGCCAGGTCTGCACCCAAACCCAGCAGAGGCTGGTGGTCCCCGGGAGAGCCCCTGCAGAGCCAGGGGCTCCATCTCAGTGGCATCGCACAGCGCCCCAACACCTCCGAGCGGTGCCAGTGTCCCACGGGATGGAGACATCCCATCTCCAGAGGCAGCAGAGCAAACCAAGGCAGATACACACACACAGAGCTGTCCCCAGCCTGAAGTCCCACTGCTCTTCCACACACACAGCGCTTCTCAGAAGATGCTCCAGCCTGAAGAAGAGATGCATCAAACATTTCTCATGCCCAGCGAGAGCTGTGGCTCAGCAGGGCAGCGCCTGAGGCGGGCACCACCAGCTCAGCCAGCACGGCCACCCGTCACCAGCCTGAGAGAGTCCCTGCCCTCCAACACCTGCACGGGGAAATGCTGGAGACGAGAAAACTTTGTGGAAAATCCCAAACCAGCCACTTTAACCTCACATGGCACACTGAGCCTTCAACTCTGTCCCCATCCCTCTGGAGAGCCACCTCCTGTCTCGCTGTCCCGACACCCCCACTGTCCTCACCTCCAAGCACAAGCTTCGCTTCCTGTTGGTTTTAAATTCTGTGGCCTGTTCCATCGTACACAGGTGAAAAAAATACTTGTGTGTGTGCACCAGGCACCTAGAAGTGAAGAACTCCAGGCAAGGCTTGGTGAGGGCTGGCACAGCTGCTCTGCCCTGGTGGCTGTTACCAGTGACCTCCACTCACACAGAGCCTTCAGCCCAGCAGGGTGACCACCCCGGTCCCCGCTGTAACGTTGTCCCTCCGTGGCTGTAGGGGCTGAAGAGCTGGCCCAGCACACACCACACACAAACCAGCTCAAGGCAAACCAGCACACATCCCGTCAACCCAGCCTCGGAGCTCCTTTGAAGAACTAACAACAAAAACCAATCACATCCTGCTTTTCCTATGGTTTTCTGCAGCGCTCGCTCTGCCCAGATCCTCCTCAAGCAGAATTAAGAGACCCAGGAAGAGGTGCCCCTTCAGCCCGCCTGGCAGAGCTGCTGTACCAGGCAGCCTGCACCACCAGCAGTGCCCACCCCACAAACCCAGCTGCCATCTCTGCCCCAGAGACGCAGGGAAACAAAGGCACTGGGCTGGAGCGGGACAGGGAGCACAGGCTGAGAAGGAGAAGTCAGGGAGGAGGAGAGCAGAACCTGGCAGACCTGAAGGCAACCTCAGGGAAGGGTTCTACCTGGCGAGCACACAGGGGCAAAGGGCTCATGGCTATCCTGGCCCTGAGCTTGCCCAGGGCAGTGGCAGATCCTCTGCACGGGCACACACACACCCCCTGGGGCCAGTGCCGGGCACCCGGGAGCTGCTCCTGACACCTCGGCTGCTGCCAGGCAGGAAGAGAACTAAAACACTCTGTGGTTTGACTTGAAAACATTCTATTTAATTTATACAAATAACTACTAAATAGAAAAAGTAGATTAAAACAAAATAGTTATTTTTCTGGCAGAGTTTAAATGCATATTATATAGCTTAGAAGAAATAAAATGCATTTTCCCCACAGCATTCCTGACCTAAGATCCTAGTGAATTCCTCGGCTGCTCTCCTGTCCCAGCTCAGCAGGATGCCAGACACAGTGCCATGTGGGTAATGGCTATATATACGTTCCGTATCCGAACTGAAAACATGTTACAGACCACACACCTACAAATGTGAAGCACTTAAAATGTGACTATCGAGCTGTAATATGATAATACAGAAAACAAGTCATGTCTCAGGTTATATCGTGTTACAAAAACGTCTGTGTAAGAAATCATGAAAGAGGCCACATAAAAATAAGCTTTAACTTTATGCACTTATTTACAGTTTAAAAAACTGGCAAGTGCACTAGTAATAAATAATTTGCAAGTCTTGTATAAACGAGAAGTTCCTAGTGTTCAGCATTATTGTAAACATCAGTACACATGTCAAATGCAGCTAGAATCTGACAGTTACGTTTGCAGTTTACCAAATTCATTTCCTATTCCTCAGGCATAGATGGATGTAGGACACAGCCAATCGGGGTTTTGGCAAGTCATGTCATCAAAATTAACAGTGACAGTGCAAGTAAGGAATGCAAAGAATTCCTAGTGCAATAAAGAAGAGAAGCACAGGCAATATTGCTGATTAAAATTTACCACTTCCACGTGTTCACCCTGGGAGTGATTAGGAGAATTAAAAAAATAATAATAAAAAAGAACAAAAAAAAAGAACAAAAAGCTGTTGAAAGCCATTATTTAATGCCCTGATCTTGTCTTAGGATTTCTCTGTCTTCCTTCAGGCCACTACCTTTGCAACAGTACATCCAGCACAAGTCCTTAGAGCTTGACCCTCGTGAAATGCCCGTGGCAGTCGCTGAGCAGAGTCCGCCGTGTCCCAGCAGAGGCTGGGAAAGAGCTCCTGCCCCTGGGAAAGAGCTCCTGCCCCCTGGGCCCCCTCGGGCCAGCGCCCAGCCAGGCTGCTCTGCGCCAGGGACCCCCTTCCCCCCGGGACAGCTCCACGAGAGGGAGGTCAACAGTCAGCTTTCAGTTTATCTAAGGAATTGTCAATTTTGGTCAAAGTCTTTTTGATGCGCAGGGCTGTCAGTCTCGCTGAAGGGTTCTGGTACCAGCACTCCTTCATCAGCTTGGCCAGAGACGTCAGTGTCTGGGGAAAGAACCAGAGAGGAAGCACACAGGTAAGAGCACACAGCACAGGCCAAGGAAGCAGCAGATCGGGTCGAGCACCAGCACAGTGAGGGTCTGTTGCCTCATTAACACTCTGGGTTCAGGGCCTACAGGCAGTTCCTGCTGCCCAGCAAGCACAGCTTCCCAGTGCTGGAAAAAAACCGAGTTTGATAAATTGATTTCACCAAGGGAATGCCAAGACATGGGGCTGACGGAGTGAGGAGCTCCTCTAGTGTCAAACAAATGGAGTTTGTTTTTTTCTTAACAAAGAAAACACTCTACAGACTCTCTTCAACAGGAGTGACCCATGCAAGAGCAGTGAAGGAAGCCAGAGGAGGCAGAGACTTCCTCTGTCTGTGATTCCGTCACGTCCAGGGCAGATTCAAACAGCTGGGATTCCCAGGTGGAATTCCCAGCTGGTCAGCCTGGAGAGTCCAGGCCGATTCTGACCAAGACAAATAAACTTCAGCACTGGCCTTCCAAAAGGCACACCAGTCCCTTGTCCTGCTCTACATCTGCACTTACAGCCCATGGAAAGGCTGCTTGGCCCTCAAAGGAGTTTCCCCTCGTAAGCGAAGAGCAGGGGAGGAGCAGCTCCAACAGCTACTGCTACGTCAGGCTGCTAAAGGGCTGATCTGGGAATAGCTCCGGCTTAAGGGCTGTAAGCTTGCTTATTGCTGCTCCTTCCTGCTGCAGGATGGAGGCCCATGCCAGCATGTTCCCAAATCTCTGCCCGGGTACCGCTCCCGACCAGCGGCGCCGAGATGGTTTCAGCTCTAAGTGAGAACTGACAACAACTTCCCAGAGCAGAAGGCTCAGCCGGCACCTCCTGCAACCACTTACAGGGTCTGAGAACCATCTGTTGGGAATGTTGGGCCGCTGCTGATCCACACAGACCACCTTCCTCATGTCTTCAAAACTGGGGTCATTGGGAACCAAGTCGTAGAAGGGCGGTTTATAGTCCTCCACAATTCCTGGTGGGACACAAACAGGAGGCGTTACTGAGTGACTGGCAGTGACACAGCGCTGCTGCACAGAGGCGACCCAGCCACCCTTTTAAAAGTTAACACCACGGTGTCAAGCAGCTACCAAACAGCTTCTTCTACCCAAAATGTTAATTAATTGGCTCACATTGCAATTCCACCAAGTAGGAACTATTTGTATTTTGCAGATGCTTGACCTGAAATGACGAGAAATGAATTTATTTGCCAAAAGGCCGTCTTTTACCCCAAAACTGGCACTTCTACTAGCAAACGTAAAGACTTTAGTAGCTTACCACACTCCTTGCATGCTGTTATGATTCCTGAAAGAGCCCCACAAGCACCTGAGGATCTCCAGACCTCCCACTGGTGCTTCAGAGGGCTTTATTTCTGGTTATTGCCATGATGACGCAGCCCGGGTAACTGGCAGCACACGGCACCACAGAGGCAGACACCTGAGTGTCCGTGCACATTTCCTGGGATTCTGTGCTGGGAAATGAGCCTGTGTGTGCTCACATGGAGCTGGCAGCCCAAAACTCTCTCACCTACTGGAAGGCAGGCAGGCAGCACTGCTGCTCCAGCAGCAGACTAAGCTCACAAATGACCCGCAGGGAGCTCGGCTTTCCTAGGAAGCCAATTTAAAAAGCAGCATTCCACAGCCGCGGCATTTGAGCCAGCAGCCTGGAGAAAAGTCCTGAGCAAACGAGGCCCTCGATGTCCCCAACTGAAACCAAAGGAGGCCCTTGATGTCCCTAATGAAACTCGAGCAGAACAACTGTAAACCCCCTTTTCAGCAGAGTGGCAGGGGCACACAAACTCCAGGAGAATTTCTGTTGCTTGGGATATACTGAAGTTGAGAGGAGGTTCTCAAACCTTGCTACACTGGTTGGGATTTAGCTTTGTTCTGTTGGAGGTGAAGATCCCATAGATCCTCCGTAAAGATCCATCCATCCCTACCTGTGGCAGCTAGCTGAAATGAGGAGCAGCCTTGAGGAGATTCCAGCTCCCTGAGGATGCAGCAGGGCAGCTGAGAGCCTGGCTCCTGGGGGTCTGCTCCATGCTGTCCCACTGGGACACAGACACACGGGCTGTATCCCACGCTGTGCAGGGAAGCACCACCCGCCCTCCTCCTCCCAGCAGTTCCTTACTGCACACACCAAACACCACCAACAGGGCTGAACCCCTGCGCTCACACTGCTCCTGCCTCCCCCCACACAGAGAGAAGTTCACGGTGAGAGCTCCAGAAGACAAGCAGCCTCCCGTGCATCCGCATCACCCGTGCTTCCCTTTGGGATCAGGCAGAGGCCTTGCACAGTCACACACAGAGCTTGGGATTCACGGCCTGTGGCTCAGAGAACATTTCCCGGGTTGCCAGGGTATTCCAGGTGACCTTTATCCCTGGGAGTCTGGCTCCAATCCCTATTCTCGTGTGCTCTCTCAGAAGCACAGGGCGCAGGAGGGGCTGTTTCAGTGAGACACAGCAATGCAGGAGATGCGGCGGGTGCAGCCCTTACCCCAGCAGTGAGTGGAGAGCTCCCACCCACCCCTGCCAGGTCACGGAGCCCAGGGGACCACTGCCAGAGAGCCACCATGACCTCCAGCCCACAGGGCAGAGCTGTCACCGGCCTCTGGCATGCTCCCCTCGCCCAGAGAGGGAACCCTGCATCTCACTTCATCAGCTTCCCCCCCGGTTTTAGATGGCCCCTGCAATCCACAATTTAATGTATGGGGGTTTTCTGCTCTGGAGTTCCTGGGGTTTTGCTCAAGCCAGCTGGAGCTGACACACAGAGCAGCGTTTCCCTCACCTTTATTCCCAGTCACTTCCACACCAGTGTGTCCCACACAGGCACAGCTGGAGCTGCTGGAGCAGCGTGAGGTCCCAGGGAGAGCCAGCACTGACACAGCCTGGCACACACAGCCACGGGCTCCAAGTGGGAACCAGCTCTCAGCTCCTGCCATTTATTACAATCAAACCAGATCTCGACCGTGGGCAGGGCAAAGAATCTCCCCTGGGAGCAGAGCTGCAGGAGCTGGGTACCAGGGACAGAAGGATCCTCCTCTGCCAGGAGGGAGTGCATCCAGAAGCACTGACCAACCACTGCTCCATTTAAAGAGGGCAGAATACTGATTTGGGGCTTACATCTCATTTCCCAAGCACAGACTGAATTGCTGAGTGGCTCCTGCTACAGCACGAGGACGATACACAAGTGCTCTTGGGTTGTGGCAAAGCCATTTCCTCCTGCATCTGCCTCCTTGCACTGAGCCACAACAGAAGTGCACTGAGAATCACCCTGTCACCTAGACAAACATTAGCTAGGTCTTCTTTTTAAAGAAAGAAAAAGTAAAAATAAACATACCCATTTAAATGGCAGGTACCTCTGCAAGAGGTAACTGGGTAACACTGTGTATTTTTATATCTATTATGTTCACACACACACCCAAGTACAGATTTATACTCATAAACAAAGACAGCGTGACATCCCATACTCCACAGAGGTTTCCCAGCCTCCGGAACAGCCCTGTGGCACGCCAGATTCCAGACAAACTACACAAAATTCGAGACTGGCAAAGAATAACAGACTTCTCAAAAGCTCACAGGTGATGGCCTGTCATGAGCAGGGCAATTCCATGTTCAGACTGACAACACAGCACAGAGTGCCCAGGAGCAAGCACACAGCCCTGTGCAGCATCACCCCACGGTGAGTCCAGCCCCTGCCCAGTGAGCCCACCATACTGGGGCAACTGGTGAACTACAGGACTTGCAGGCTGCTGAGACAGCACAGAACACAAAACTGCACTGCAAACAATGAAGTTACAGCTTACATTCTCAAGGCACTCACTGACGTGAACAGCAAGCCAGAGGTCCCCAGCCATTGGGAAATGCAAGGAGCAAGTGTTCCCAGCTGCCCATGGCACACCTGCCAGCACACCCAGTGCAGCGCCGGAAAAGTTAACACCCTGCGCTCAACGAGGCTTCCCTCCTTTCTCTAATTAGCTGCACACACCTTCACCTGCCACCATCATCACACTCTGCAGTTCAGCCAACGCATTCTTGTACCAGAACGCCTGTGCCTTCTGTCACCTGTGTCCTCAAGCTGCAGAGATGGGCTCAAGCAGGCCAGGTCACCACGAAGCCTGTGGAAGTGTCCTGCTGCTCCTCCAGCCGGTCCCAACACTGTCACCGGCATCCAGCAGAACAGGAGATGCTCTCTATGGACCCGTACGGATCGCCCTGCTCTCTCCATCACAAACACCCATTTTGGTTCTCCCCAGAGGTCCCCTAGCGAGCTCAGGCTTACGAGGAGACTTAGATTAGCCAGCTCAGCCTACCTGATGCATCTTGTGATCCCCAAGTCAGCTCTGTCTCAGCACCCCCTGTACACATCCTAGGGAAGACGGGCTTTGGGGAGTGCTCCAGGCCCCAGGCAGTGTCACAGCAAGCTTGGAAGCTCTGCTGATCTTCTGAGAAGTGCCCCTTTCCTGCACCCTTCTCATGACAAGCCTCACTCAGTGTTTCTGGATTCAACCGGCTGCCTCACACTTACATTATTTTGGCCACCAACAGCCAACAGAAGTAAAAGGTTCATATTTAGAAGTCCTGTGCTTCAACAGAATAATGATATTAGTTTGCTTTTAGAGCTGCTGCAGGCTTGCCTGTCCACCATGTGTGATATGGGATATAACACATGAGAACCGACACCAGGGAAGTGCCATAACTCCCACCAGGCTCTGTCACGCTGTGCTGTCACAAGCCCTCAGTGTCACACCTGGCTGCAGCCACCTCTGCCCTCCCACCACTCTGCTCCCCACAGAGCTGCTCACACTCCTCTCCTGGCTCTGGGAGAACATCTCCAAAGCTACCTTCCCCCTTTCCTCCAAAGCTTTCCCTCCCATTCTGACTCACAGCAGCTCCCGCCAAAACAAGCCCCTCAGCTCTGCAGTGTGTGCCAGGCTGCCTGCTGCCACCCTTCTCACCAAGGGATCCCAAGCTGGCAGGTACCTGGGAGGCACTTCAAGTGAGCAAAAGGCCAGTCTTCTTGGGAAGGACACAAACCTGGTGTCTGATGTCAGGGACAGAATCCCAGGTCTGGATTTAGTGGGAATAGTTCAGACAGAGCAAACAAGCAGGTACAGCAGTTCAGAACTCCCTCACATTTAAACACGTCACCACTCACAGCCCCTCCCTGCCGACAACCCCAAAGGGAATCCGTGTTCTCCTCTCCCCTTGGGTCCAGAGGGCACAGCCCCAAAGTCGGAGTGGACTTCTGAGCTGACAGGCACCAGTAATCACACCAAGAGATCCCCAGCCTAAAGGTTCCCAAATTCTGACTCCCTGGCCAAGGAGACAGCAGCACTGCTGTGCCACAGCAGAGGGTGCAGGGGGGCTTCTCCCCCTTCTCCCCAGCACGGCCGTGCTTCCAGTCCTGCTCTGTGAGTGCGGTTCACCTGGCAAAGCCACGAGTATCCCTCGGGCCTGATCACTTCTTTCCTTCCTGCACACTGTCCTGCTCCTTAGGTGTTGTCAGGAGGAACAGCCACCTAAAAGTATTCACTGCGGTTTAGTGGCACACGGAAAAGGTTTACAAACTTTATGATTGAAAACTTGCTCAAAGTTCTGGCCAGGCTGGATGGGGCTTGGAGCAACCTGCTCTAGTGAGAGGCATCCCTTCCCAGGGCAGGGGGGTCATAACTTGATGATCTTGAAGGTCCCTTCCAACTCTGACCATTCTGTGATTCTATGAAAATGTTAATTGACTATTTGGTATGAATTATTTCTCAGCACAATTCAGAACGTAGCAGGGGACTCTCTCCTCTGCCTTATCAGGAAGGACAGCCGTGCTCAGCCGCTGTTCCCGACGTCCCAGCAGCTCCAGCACAGGCAGCAGCGGGTCAGGAGGCAAAATCCTCTGCAGGTCCAGCACTCACTGCCCAGCTCGGGCATGCCAGTGGCGGGTGCTTTGCCATGAACTCCCATCTGTGAACCCCTTCCATGGAGAAGCAGGAGCCCCAGCACTCACCGTTGCTGACCATGCGCCTGGCCACCTCCCAGAGGACCAGCCCGAAGGCCCAGATGTCCACCCGTTTGTAGGAGTCGAAGCAGTCCGCCTGGATGGTCTCGTCCAGCACCTCGGGAGCCATGTAGCGCTTGGTGCCCACGCGGGGGTTGTTCCCCACGTCCAGCTGGTTGGTGCTTTGGGAGTGCATGACCGCGAGGCCTGAGGGGCAGAAGAAACATCTCTGGTAAGTGCCCTTGAACCTACAGCAGAGTGTTTGAATTCCAGGTGAGCAGGGGCAGCCATCGGGCAGTCTCTTCCAAAGAAGGAGCAGAGTTCCAAGACTCTGGTCCCACAGACCAGGTGGGTCAGCCCCAGAGCAGCCATGAACACAGGCTCTGCGGCCAGACTTAGGCCAATTATCTCCCCGGGGATTAGCACTAAGCATGTTATTGCACTATTGCAAAAGGCACTCATTAAGGGTTCTGCAGCCACTGGATGTCAGCAGCGCTCCAGGCACGGATACACAGAAGGCCCAGCATCTGTTACTTGGAAGAAAACAATTTTACACAGCATTCAAATTTATTTATAGAACTTTTGGGTAGGTGGATATATCAGAACTGCGGGGAAGAGAGCAGGAAAACACTGCATGACAGACACAGAAAAACACTGCACGGTGGGCACACACAAGGTAAAAAACAAAGCTGGGGAATAAAAAAACCACTGTATTTGCCGTAGCTTGAAAAATAAACATCCTCAAGCCGATCTCAAATGAGTCAGTCAAAACCACTCTACCTGGTTTCCACTAATTACTAAACATTTAAGCAAAGAACATTATGTGAGCGACTAAATTACTATAAATTTGGAAACACGGAGAGTACTGGTGCTGCCCTGGTAAACAGGGCGCCCTGCAAATTGAGCAGCAAGAGGGGCGTGACATAACCAAGCAATGGGAGAGACCACAAACTCTCCCTAATTTCCTCAACAACCCTTGTAAGAATAACATACACTGCTCACATCTGAGCTCACTTTCTTTTAGAGGAAAGTTAAGAAGCTTTTTAATTCAGTCCCACAAAAAATTTAACTATCACCAGATCAGTATTTAAAAAAAAACAAACAAAAAACACAAAACAAAAAGCCCCCCAAAACAAAAACAAAAACCAAACAAACAAAATGAAAAAAAAAAAAAAGACAACCCAGTCTGTACTCCACTGTAACAAAAATCTTCCCTACAATTTAAATGCACTTCAAGTAATTTCAAGCTGCTAAGGAACTGCTTATGGCACCTCTCTCTCAGAAGATCCCATCTCCTAACCCCACTGCTGATGGAGAGATGATTGGGAAAGCCTGCTCTCTGGTTAAAAAGGTATCTTATCAGATAGGTGTATTTATATACACAGACATCATATATTCACACACACTTAAAACATTTATGTATGTGTTTAGGTTTATATTAATTCATATTACACAATCCATACGGATGATAATATTTGAAAAAGCCACAACTTGCACACTGGAAACAAAGGTTAGGAAACAAACTGCCTGGCAGAGTCTGAGGACATCAAGACGTTGGAGAAGGCTCCGATACAAACTGCGATCCTGCATCCAAATGGGGCAAGAGCCGAGGGAGCGACAGGCCAGAGGTTCAAGGCGGAGGGATGAAGCCAGCATCCCCTGAGCTGTTGCAAGGGGGTGAGGGGACAGCAGTGTTGTAACCGGGTCCCCACGGTGGTGGCACCCACGCTGCTCAGGGCATCCAGCAGCACACACGGAGCTCCTTCAGCCTCCCTCCACCTCAGGAGGTCTCCGGGCACATTTAACATAGGGGACCGTAACTGCTGGCCACAGAAGCCCTTCTGTAATATACTAATTCTTTAAAAAGGGAAAAGAAGCAGCAAAAGCTTGAAGGGAATACAGGCTGAGGAAACACACTGGTTTTCAAGACACCAAAAATCCCTCTTTGGGATAGGGGAGCATGTGCTAGAAACAAGCACGGAGCAAATCTGTTTTGTCAGCAGACTGTGCACCTTCCTCACTAACACCAGAGCTGGTTTCAGGCAGACACTCTCCACTGGCTGCAGACAGGGCAGGGGAAGGAGGAAGCACGAGGAGGGCTGGCCTTTTCCTCCTGGTGTAAGCATTACCCTGCTGTTCTGAGGTTGCTCAACCAAGCCCTGTCACCGTGCACGTCAACTGCTCGCGAGGGGCAGCACAGAACTTTTCCCCAGTACTGACAGACTGAAGCCAGACTGACGTCCCTCCTTGGACTTTATCAGGCTGTTTCTGCTTAGCTAGAAGGGATTGCAAACAGCCAGTTTTGTAACTGCAGCTCCGCAGGCTCGAGCTGCTGCTGGAGATGCTGGCTTCCAGCTGGCCCAAGGACAACAGCCACCCCCTGCACTGGTGCCAGCAGAAGGACTACAGCGAGCCCCGAGCCACGCTGCGGCACCCAGGCTGCCAGCAGCACGGGCAGGCACGAGATAAGCATCAAAACCATTGTACTGCCCTTTTCAGAGCTGACACTGACTCTTAGTGGGCACATCTCAAGTCCAGAACCTGGTGTGACCGACAGAACCCAGGCCCAGCTTAGCTCTGGGCAGCCGGACTGAATCCTTCCATCAGCTCGTACTGGCCAGTCTCTAAGTGCCTGATTTTTTGTTTTATATGCTGCATGTGCTGGAAAACAGAGGAGACCAGGGGACAAAAAAAGCCAAAGCTATACAGGAAACAAGGGCATGAATACAGGGCAGAAGAAACAAACTCTTTGGTAACTCTCCTTGATGTGATGGGAACAAACGAAGCACAGGTCAGATACACACCCGAGGAGTTCACATAAAAAAATTAAAAAAATTTAAAAACAGCTATTTTAGCACCATAGAAACTAACTGGGAAATGTTTATTGCTCTGCTCTCTCAAAAAAAATTCTCAGATATCTAACGCCTCTACATAAATAACGTAGATTTCACTTTAGTAGTGTGATATCAGCCCATGCCAGCATGTGCTGCCCTCTCCTCAGTGTGAGCTCCAAGGTTATTTAAAAGCCAATCTCTGAAGTTCTGTATTTCCAACTTACTGCTCCATTTCCCACTCACTGTGCAAGTTCAGACGGGCCCAGGTGTGGGGCTTTCATGTCTCTCACACGCCTCATGCAAGTGACAGCAGCTACACAACAGAACAGCAACTGAAGAAAATCCCACCTCCCAACACCCGTTCTGTGACTCCCCAGTGCTGCTGTTCTATGACAGTCAGCTATTTTCTCCCTTGTCATCAGAGAAAAGAAAAGAAAAAAATATATATAGTCAGCCATGGCCCACGGTCTGAATGAACCACACTGGGCAACTGCTTCTCAGCATCCACCAACTTGGGGTCCAAAACCAACTGGGTCACTGAGAACCCAGTCATGAATTATCAGGCAAAGAGCTGAGCTGGAGGGACCCACAGAGCTTGGGACAGCGAGCACATAGTTCTCAGAGTAAGTGGAAGAACATTTATTAGTTCAGAAACGAGCTGAAGCCTGAGAGCTGCTGCCTCTGGGATCCACGCACAGGATTTAACAACGGAAGCCCAAGAAAAAGTCCAAGATGTTTGATGTGCTGCTGGACTGAGGCTGCACTGTGCCACCTCTGAGCAGAGCGGCATTCCTAAGCTGTAAGTGCCATCTAGTGGCTGTCACACACCCTCAGTCACCTCAAAGTGAACATCAGGCCATCCTCAGTCACCTCAAAGTGAACATCAGGCCACCCTCAGTCACCTCAAAGTGAACATCAGGCCATCCTCAGTCACCTCAAAGTGAACATCAGGCCACCCTCAGTCACCTCAAAGTAATCTTCAAGCTTTTACGGTTGAGCCATCCAATACATTTGATTCCTGCAGGAGGGCACCGAGTGCATCAGCACGGGAATGAGCTCACCTAGGTCTGCTATGCAGCACTGTCCGTTCTTCTTGACGAGGATGTTCTTGCTCTTCAGGTCCCGGTGGGAGATGGCAGGCTTGCCCTGGGTGCCGAAGATCTCGATGTGCAAATGCGCGAGGCCGCTGGCGATGGAGAGGACGATGCGCAGGCAGCTGACGGTGTCCAGCGTGGTGAGCTGCAGGTAGTCATACAGGGAGCCCATCTCGTGGTAGTGGGTGATCAGCCACAGCTGCGTGCTGGAGTTCCTGGAAGTCATATCAGATGCAATGAAACCTAGAGAGAGGAAGGAGAAAGCAGAAACAACGCAATGAAATGAGGAAGCTGCTTCAAAACTCCCTCAAGGAGAGAATCAGTGTTACTAGGGCCCTCCTGCAATTTAACACTGTTTAATTACAGCTTTTCCAGGAGTGCACTGTGCTGAAAACTGACTGTGGGCAGCACCATGGTGGAAAGAGCTGACACCTTCTGGAGCTCTGAGACTCAAGCCTATTCAGAAGAATGTATTTATATATGTTGTCCGTCACACCAATCATGACTACTTGTGAGGACCACATACTTTAAATACATATTCTTTTTCTTTTCCATTTTTTGTCCTTTTTGAAGGACCTTGGGGCAGAGAAGTCTCCAGCACCAGAACCCAGAGAACAGCCGTTCTGCTGCTTCAAATACCACAGCTCAGCTCCCACTCACCTCCCTGCTGAAGCGAGGCAGACACCTTTATCCAGCACAGCTGTATTTCACAACACTTTCAAAGGAACAGAGAAAAAATTCTCTTTCAAACTCACTAACGGCTTTCAAAAATGTGGTGCCTTTCATCTGAGCCCAAAATTCCAGAGCAGCTCCCCTCCTGACACCTCCCAATGTCCTGTGTATCAACATTCCACTGACCCCAACAGCGTTAGCTGGGAACCAACAGCAATTCCATCCCCAGGCCAGAGGGACAAGCCATGTTTATTAAAAGCCCGCAGAGGACATTTGCCAGGAAGAACACCCACCACCCTTCTCTCCTGGAGTCAGATTCCTGCACGATGTGACACTCTTGTAATCTGTGATATTGTTTAATATCACATCTAAAAAAATCCTATCAAATAGCCAACAAATTTGACAGTTATCAAGAAAGACTCAACACAGGCAGAGGAACATGGGAAACACCAAATGCAATCTCAGCCAAGTTACTTGCTCCCTTGGGAAGGGAAGTTCAATAACTCACATTTCAGGAGGGCACCAGATTATTTCTGCAGTACCAAAGGAACCGCTTCAGGAAACATTAGACACACATCTAGCAGGGTGAGCTATGGAGCCACGGAACATTCTCTGGCAGGAAACAAGGATCAGGAGCCCCAGTAAAAGCGATTGCAGACAGACAGATTGCTGGTGAGGGATGTCAGCACCGGGAAAACAAGCTGCTGCTTTCATCTGTCGAGGTCAGGGCGACCAGGGGTCAAAGGGGCTGCTTCATCTCCAGCCATGGCTCCCACACAAAAAAGCCATTTTCCAACCTCTCAGAACCCAGCACACAAGGTACAAGGGATGCAGAGAACCCAAAATCATCACACTTCCACATTTACAAGGCAGTGAGATGCATCATAAAGGGCTGAAGCTGAAGCTCTAACACCAAAGGAGCTTAGCTTGACCCTGAGCAGAACAGTCACACAGAAGATAACGGATTCACACTGCAATTCCTTCAGGCACGAGGAAAAGTATTTAAAAATGTCAATCTCACTATATACACCCCCCAGGCTTTTTCTCCCTTCGTTTCTCCCAGGTGAGATGAAGCTACAGGAACACAAAGGTCCACTGGAACTTCTCCACCCAGCACCTTGTGCCATCTCTTCTGCCGTGTGGCTGCCCTGCAGCGAGAGCCACGGGGGTGGCTTTGGAGCGTGTGGGTCTGCCAGCTCCGGTCTCCTCCACACACAGCATCCCTCTGGCTGACTGCTGCTGGCCTGGATGCTGCAGGACAGGGATGGATGGTCGCTACAGCACCTTCTCCAGATGAGACTCAGACTTCAGCACCCTCCTGGTGAGTCTCCCGCTTAAAATGTCCCTCCAGCTATTGGTCACAAACACATGACCCTTATCTCAGAGACTGCAAACCTGCCGTGCTCTGCCAGTGAGCTGTTCCCTCACCTCCCCTTCCCACCAGCTCCTCCAGGACACACGGACACGGTTGCCCCACTCACCTAAAATATTTTCATGCCGCAGCAGTACAGTGTTGTACAACTCAGTTTCCCTGAACCAGGATTTTTCATCCCTAGAAGAGAAGATCTTCACAGCAACGTTTTCTCCTTGCCACTGACCCCTCCAGACTTCTCCATAACGGCCCTTTCCTGGGGGGGGAAAAAAACCACAGTAGAAGTTGTCAAGTACCAATGTTCACAGGGCAGAAGGAGACAGGATGGAAACTCAGCAGCCGTGACCCAAACATCCCACTGATGTACCTTGATGCCCCCTGCACACGCTTTCTGCCACTCCACAGTGGGCTGCCTCAGGATATCTTTGACCCAAAAGATTCCTGAAATTACTTAAATTTAATAATATTCTATCAATAATATATATATGCTGAAGAAAAAAATTAATAGATCCTTAAAATTAAGACAGAAATCTTGAAGGAAAAAAAAAAAGACCCAGAAGAGTTTTGGGGAAGACTTACTGGAGAGATTCCCTCTTTCAGGAGGAACAGAGCAGCAACAGCCCATCATCTCCAGCACTGTCCCCAGGAACCAGCACAGAGCAAGTGACAAAATACTTGCTTCCCACTCAAACGGCCCAGAGTCCCAGGGCTGGGTTGGGTTTGTTTGTGTAAATGCCACCTTAGCCACCCTGCTTGATGGTTCAACTCCAGATCTCAAATCTAGATGAGATGGCCCTTTTTCTAATTGTCAAGTTTTCTAATTGAACATCACTTAAACAAATGTTTATTTCCCAAAGCAGACAAACTAGGCCTGTGTGGATTTTCTATCACCACCTGACTGAGCAAAGCTTAATTCTATCAGTCACAAAGCACAGATGACATTGGCCCCTCTCCTCTGCACAGACTGGAAGGAATTCTTTCCCTTCACTCTCCAAAACAAGTTTGTTCCGTGAGCTGAAGCTCGAAGAGTTCCATGCATTATACAGACAACTGGGGAGAACCAGTTAACTGTGACGGGAGATAAAGGCTTCTCCCAGCATCTACCAAGGCCCAGCACTAGGTGTGACCAAGGGTTGTGCTCACCTACACACTCCACAAGCGTGATCTGGCGAGCCACTGTCCTTTGCACCAAGAAAGGAAGCCCAGAACCACTTCCAGATGTGCAGGAATGGTCCAATAAGTCCTGTGCAAAAGGAAAAGCAGAAGGTTACAACCTGCCAGAAACCACTTTTTCCCTCTGTCAATCCCCAAAGGCACAGCACGTCCCGGAGCAGGTTCAGCTAAAGCTCACTGGTATCTCAGTGGCTCTGGGGATGCCACTTGGTCACTCAGGACTAAGACACTCCGTTGCCATCGCCATCCAGAGGGACAGGGAGTGTTCACTGCAGTTTTACCACTTCAAAGAACGTCCCAGGCACAGCTGAGCCTGCCAGGGAGTGATACCACGGGCTGAATCACCTTCTGCTGGTGTGCTGCAAACAGCGCAGCAAGGGACAGGACACCAGCCCCGCACTGGTTCACTCACAGGTTTCTTACTCTGTCTCTCTCACTTATCTGGCATTGTGGTACCATCTTGTTGAGTAAATAAATCATTGTGTTTAATAACTAAATGACAATAAATGTACCGTCCCTCAGCCTGGAAGCTCTCTCCTAGCCTACAAGCCATCCTCTGTAGTGAAATTCCACTCTTTTTCAGCACTTTGCTCCTCTCCTACTTACTTTATGCTCTCTCAGGTCTGTGTCTGCCACCTATTCCAAAATGGTTAAAATCAACTTCTTTTTTTTCCCCCCAAAGGTTTTCTATGCCTTGCAATAATCTGAGCAGCTTCAAAAAGAAATAAACTTACTTTCTCTGACTTTTTACTTAAAACTCCCTGCTAACTGGCAAGCAGCAGTTACTTCTGAACATTCCTCCTGATTTCTCCCATTCTCCCAGTCACCCGTGGTTTCCTCCCAGTACAGCAGGCTGGGATAGCACAGCAACACAAACGGGGTTCTACTAATTACAGGTGAGGCCACGTCCCAGCCCCACTGATCCACGGCACCACGTACCCTCAAAATCTGTTTTACAAATCCTATGAATAAACATGCAGTAGGAAGGTATGCAGAGGGTTTGGATCTTATTACTATAAATAGACTCTAGAAACAGCCACAGCTGCAAGTTTCCAACCAAAATGGCAAGACAGATAAAACCAACACATTCCTGGGCCACAACCTGTTCTTTCAGCACCTTTTCAATCACAATTTCTGCTCAGGTGACCATTCTGTCTGAAGCAACATGGGGAGGGGAGTCAAGTTGTGCTGAGAAAACCTACAGATGGGATTCTCTGATAAACTTCAAGTCCCTGCCCCAAATCAGAACCTCTGACAACACCCCCAGAACTGATTCTGAGTGTCCTTCCCCACAGGGCTGATCCGTGCCAGAAGAGCAGTCCCCTGGTGCCAGCCAACACTCCTGGGAAGCTGTGGCCCAAACTAACACCACTGGGATGGCTGTTTGTAACTGCAAGGAGTTTTACAACACCCGGAGCCAGGGGCATTCCCTGCAGCACACACACTGCACACCCCACTGACGCTACACAAAATTTTCTGTAATGTCTTTCTCAGAAGCTTTTATCAGTTTCTGGTATTTTTAGAGCATGGAAAGCAGCCTTTAAACTGTAAGCTTATAAAACAGGAGTGAGATTCTAATTGAACGTTAAAATCCCATTAGCCTTTCAAGATGCTAATACCCAGTTACTTTGCTGGCCAGGACCTGTGTACTAGCACAAAGCATGGACAACCCTACTACTGGAGTCCTTTTTCTTGACAAACTTAAATAAAATAGAAAAGCAAAAGCACAATCAATTTTCTGGTTCTTTCAAACTGCACCCCTGGGCTCTAACCACACTTGATGAAATCCTGTTTCTCCCAAGAAATTTTTAGTGAGTGCTCAAGAAAAAGATAATCCAAGACTGAGAGGAGGCTGCTATTTTGCTTTTAAACGTAAATGGAGAGCTCATTTCCCTTCTGATTATATCAGAGGAAAAAAGAAAAAAAACCAACCCAGAAACAACAAAATCCCCAACCCCAAACTTATCTGCAGCAACTGTAAAAACAAGATTTGAAGAGGCCTCAGCTCTTTCCATTCCCCATTAGGAAGCTGAGGGCTTTAAGCATGTGCTACACTGTGGAGGCTTATCCTAAATGTAAGCTAATCTAATGCGTAACAAAAGCTGTGATTTAAAACACGCAGTGGAGAAGAAAAATCTGGAGTTTAAAAGAGACATTATTTAGATGCCCATTTAGAGACAAGGAACTATCAACAGTGTTTTTCCAGGGCCAGCACTCAGAGCAGAGAGCTGAAAGGCCTTGCAGCTGGCAACAAACAGCTCCATTAGACCAAGCCTTTACAGTTTGGGACATCCCCAGTTTCTTTTGAAAAGAACTGATTTATTCTTCTCAGGTTTTATCATTGTTTCCGAGTAGCATCAAATGATGTGAAGTGCTAAAGGTTTGCAAATGGAACAGGAATGGTCTCCCAGATAAGAGTCAAGAGCTGGTAAAAGCTGGAAGTCAGTGCTTAGAAACAGAAAGCCAGTGGCTCACACACCCAGTTTATGGTGAAGGCATCAAAAGTGGCCGTTTACAAATGGTTAGAGTCAACTCTTGTGGGCTAATTAAAGAGTGACAAAGGCATAAAAAAACCCCAAAACAGGACACACACACACACTAAGATCATGGGAGTCAGGTTCAAAATTTCCCAACATCCCTGTAATTCCCTCTTCCCCTGGCATCTGTCAGCCTTTTAGAGACACAGTCCGTTCCTACACCTTTCACATGACCTCAGGCTGCCCAATGATCAGAGCTAATACTCTGCCTTGCTGTTCAGGCACTGCTTCTGGGGACACAAACAGCATGACCTCAGCTTACAGCAGCTCTCCAGGTCAAAGGAGCTCTACCAGGAAAAGCTATCTTTAGGTTAAATGCCATTTAAACTACAGCTCCGTGAGCATGGAAATATCCCTGTGGCAGTCCTGGCACTGAGTGGCATCCCCGAGCAACAGAAGGTGCTGTTATGGATGTGGCTGTGCCCAGAGAGTAGAAGAGGGGAGTTGGGAACACAGGGAGCTCCCCAGGCTCTCCCCACACACGGGGTACTCACTGCCAACGTGCTGTCTCCAACGTTGGATGCAATGAGGCCCTCGATTGTGCCGTACTCTGCATCCCGAGAGTTGAGCCTCTCCATGTGGTTCTTCTGTATTCTCCGGATGATCAGCACAGCCACTGCAGAAAAAACTAGCAGCACCAGCACAGGAGCCAGGATAACAATGATTAGTGTTTCCACGCTGTAACCTGCAGCTTCTCCTTGAAAGCTTTGCCCTGGGAAAGAAAAAACAAAGAGAGAGAGAGAAAAAAAAAAGTAATTTGCAAATTCCCAGAGAAAGTCTTTAAAACCACCAGCACTGACACCAGGGCTGATCCTGGCAGCAGCTGTGACAGCACCGGAGCTGTGGGTGCACACTGACACCCAGGACACTGCAGCAGCAGCTCAGCAGAGTGTGAGAACAGCCCTGTCCCCCACAGCAAACCCCTCTGCGACCGCCCAGCAGTGCAGACCATCCACCCTGGGGACACCAGGGTGGGTGACCACGCAGCCAGGGTCCTACCCTTGTTTTTGCTCCCCTTGATGCCCTCCCTCCCACCACACTGGGTCACAGCCAACCCTTTTCTCTCTCTTTCTTGGGATTCAGTGTTTGGGGAGCAGGCTCTCACCCCTGGAGGAGGGCAGCTGGGCGGTGATGTTCATGTTGCAGAGGTACCCCTGGCAGCACTCCACAGCCTGGTCGGGAGAGGGAGGCGTCTTGCACGTCATCTTCCCTTGTTCGTAGACCTGGAAGCAGCCCTTCTGGTACACCTTAGCACCGTCGTTAATGCTCAGGGAGGCGAAGCACTGCTGGCCCTGGCAGCGGTCCCCGTTCCCGCAGGACATGCCCTCACACACGCACTCGTAGTGGACCATATTCAGCTTCAGTTCATTATCTGCAAAAGGGGAGAGTCCAGGAAAAACTGCCCTCAGATCCTCAATAGTCTTAGTTACAATGAGATAACAAAATCATTAGACAATAAAACCCATTTAAGGCAAGAAATACTACTTGCAGCTAGCTGAAGAGCCACCAAGTAGGAGCTAACGATACTAACTCAGTGTTTCAGACACTGAGACAAAGATAGGAGCTCCCACCATCAAGGAAATACCAGCCCTATCTGCCCACTCCAGGCACTCAGATTGCCAGAGTTCAGTGCCCTTCCCTGTCACCTCCACCACCTCCCAGCAGCCGCACAGCCTGGCAGGGTCATCACACAGGGACACTCGGCTGGGGAAAAAACTTGGCAAACAGTGCAAATTTCAAACAGACTAACTATTTCCACCTAGAAATACGGAGTGGTTTAGCAATTCCCAAGCATTCTGGAAATGGATTTAACTGAACTCAATGAAGGCCATCTCAGTTTGCAGCGAGCACAGCTACACCGACTTGCTGGGTGTAACTGGCTCACTTGAACAGTAAGTCTGGAGAAACTTTCCCAGGGAGACAGGCCTTGGAGGAGCATCTCTGGAGGGACAGCAGGGACAGCACCTCCCTTCCAGCCCCAGAGGCCAAGCAAGAGGAAGAACTTCTCAGTGAAGGTAGAGAATTAAACTCCAAAGCATCCTCAGCAAAGCGTTTGGAGATGCCCAGCCGAGAGGAGCCCTCTCCTGGGGCAGAGCCCCCCACACTGCCACTTTCAGAGGTGGCACAGTGCCACTCCAGGCTCAGCAGGAGAAGACACCACTCCCAGCTGGCTAATGGGGAGCACTGGAAGCTCCCCAGTCCCCTGGAGATGCAGGTGCTGGCGCAGGCACACGGCCCCAGGCGCTCAGAGGGCTGAGAAGAGGCTGGGCTGGGCAGGACAGAACAAGTCACTGTCACACACACCCCACGGGCACACACACACGTTCACGGCAACTTAACTCATATTTACATTCTCTTCTTTGGTTCTAACACACGAGAATCTTCCAGCCACAAATACACTGGATGTCCCTAAAATAGCAGCTGAGCACACCATGCGCTGGGCTTTTCCAGGCCTGTCATCAGAGCCTGTCCCCTGGGAACATAATGCATTTGTGTGCTGCTTTATTTCCCCTCCCACAACAAACACACAAACATGATCTTCCATTTCTGAACCACCCACACAGACTAAATTAGGGAAAGAATCCCGAAACGAGACAGTGTCCATCACATCGATTCCGAGTACAGAGTACACAATCCCAAGCACACACGTACCAAGGAATAGCTCTGCTAATTTTGTGGAACTTTTTTTAAAAAAGGAAAAAAATATGCCAAGCATTCCTTTAAGGAAGTTCTGTTCCTTCTCCTTCCACGACAGCAGTACAACACAGCTGAGAGGCTGCCGCAGATGAGCTCAGGGATGTCCTCAGCACAGCCCGGGGCCAGTTGGCCAGCAATGGACTTCTAAGCCAGGCTTAAAAACACCCCTGAACACCCTCACTACATCCATTTGTTTCCCAAGAGACACCCATTGCTGTGCACACACACCCACAACCCTGACTCGCCACACAAAGACATAGAGATTTGCATTAACTTCTCATTAACTAGTTGATTAGTTCATTATTAAGAGAGTTTAAAGTGTCAAAATTGAAGCTCCTTTATTTTGTTGGCTTTGTGGAAGTCAACAGTTGGGAGTGCTGACTCTAGTTACCCGGGTATTTCAGCAGCAGAGGAACCCAGGCAGCCCCTGCTCCAGCCAGGGAGCTGGAAGGTGCTGTGTGACAGGAGCCGTCACCCTGCACCCACGGGGATGCCCCAAAGACCCCGCTCAGCCATGGACACGGGCAGAAGCAAGGAAACAAGGACAAGTTATCTACTTCTATGCAAAGTTCGGGAACTGGTTGTTTGCAATAATCTATACTGGGTTATTTCATAATTTATACCCAGTTCCTGGGTTCCTGAGACACTGGTAACTGTTTGGGGAAATACCAAACTTCTTCTGTCCAAGGAGAAATACACTACACATTGTGTCTGGGAACACATCTCCATCTCAAGGTGACCTCTTCACATTTGGAAGAGTGACTCATTTTCCATTGAAACAACGGCTCACACAACGGGCACCTGCCCACCTTCCCTTATTGGCACCACCACAACACAGCTTCTTCACCTGCCTTTGCCTTGAAAAAAATACTGAAGAAAAACCTAAGAACCCTAAAAAAAGCATTTAAAATGTAAAAGCATATACCATAAGAATCTCAGACTTTTTTCTAAAGACCCAGTCTCCAATGACATGGTGTGTACCTCCCAAAGCAGGGCTCTAGCAATATCAAACCACCTCCTCCCAGCCACACAGCACTGCCTCTCCCAGCCTCACAGGATCATGGAACGTCTCCAGTCGGGAGGGACCCGCAAGGATCAAGTCCCAGTCCCTGCTCCCCGCCAGACGGGACCTCACCCTGCAGACAAAGCCTGATGGCACAGCCACAGCACATCCATGCAGGCACAGTACCCCCTGAGACCACCAGAGCCCTTAGCCCGGGACTGGAGAAGGCAGCGGGGTGCCAGGGAGGGAGAGGGGCACCACGCCTGGCACCAAGGGTCCCTGTGCCCCTCAGCCGTGCCTTCAGACAGGAGCAGAGGCGAGAGTTCTAGCTCCATCCCAGCGCTCGCCTTTGGGTCGGGAGCACAGGGAAGTCCCAGGGAGTGACCCTGGGTCCCAAGGGAGCGGAGCAGGCAGAGGGGCTCCCCCAGCAGCCCCCCCAGCTGCCCAGCCCGCAGGCAGCCACCCCCCCGGCCACATGCCCGGCATGCACAGACGCTGCGCTCATCGGCCAGACAGGGAACACAGCAGCCGGCTCCCAGCCCCAGAGCACGGGCACCCACCCCAGGGGTTATCCCTGCTCGCTGCTGGGCTGGGACTGGGACCCCCCACTCAGCGGGACCACCCACCTCCCATGACAAACCTCCACAGCAAGCCAGAAAGGCTGCAAATCACAGGGGAAGCTCATCCCAGAGAGCTGCCAAAGTCTCCAGGAGCATGGAAAAGACTTTGTGCTCTAAAGCCAAACTATTTAAAGGCAAGCAGGATCCTTTTTCATTTTAAATCACTACGACTGGGGGAAGAGGTGGGATCTGCTGTGTCTTCGTATCATAACAAACTGAAAGCGAGCAGACTTGGAAAAAATAAAGGCTCTCCAGAGCCCATTTAATTGTACGTTAGAGACCCCTTTTTCTGGTGCTCAGCTTCCCTTCATGATTCTCAGCCCTTTCAGAGAAACAGAAAATAAACTTGTAGATCAGAGTTTTGGTTTGGGTTCCCCCCCCCCTTCTCAATGCATACATAACAAACATTACACAACAGCCATAAAAATAATAATAATCACAGAATCATTTAGGTTGAAAAAGATCCTGAACATCGAGCCCAGCCATTGACCTAGCACTGCCAAGTTCCCCACTGACCCATGTCCCCAACTGCCACACTGGCCCAGTGTTCAAACACCTCCCGTGATGGTGACTCAACCATGTCCCTGGGCAGCCCATAACAACTTATTTGATATAGGATCAATTCATTTATAGAATCACAGGATGGTCAGAGTTGGAAGGGACCTTAAAGACCATCCAGTGCCACCCCCTGCCCTGGGCAGGGACACCTCCCACCAGCCCAGGTTGCTCCAAGCCCCATCCAGCCTGGCCTTGAACCCCTCCAGGGATGGGGCAGCCACAGCTTCTCGGGGCAGCCTGGGCCAGGCTCTCACCAACAGGCACTTTAGCTAAAGCCTCTGAATTTCCAGCACTAGGAAACAGATGTTTGGCCTTATCACTGCTCTCCATATCACAGAGCCCCCAGAACAAAAAGCCCCCGTGCTACAGCCCCTGCCTGGCCAAGCTGGGAGGTGGGCAGAGGGGCAGCACCCCCAGCCCAGCACTGGAGAGGGGTTGGGCTGTTCCCAGTGGGGTACCAGTAGCTCCAAAACACTTCCCAGCAACCCTGAGTCCAGCTCCCAGTCCCAGGCTGCCTGTGGCAGGGAAGCTGCAGCAGCTAGAGCTGAACGTGGTCCCGACACCTTCCCCACCATCAGAGAGGGCAGGGACATGGGCAGCACCTCGGGCACCGCGCTCCCAACGCTAGCATCGGGACACAGCACTTGTGCTCCCTCCCTGGCAACTGAAAAACCTCAGGTTCTGAGGCACAGGCACTACCTACTGGATTTAGGAATTGCTCTGCTTTAGTCAGGGCTTAGCTTCTTGGGAAATGAAGAGAAGGCTCTTTCCCCACTTTACAGGGCTGATAAGAGTAGCACAGCAGGCAGTGCCACAACAAACCTTCAGAACAGAAGGATGTGCTGGACACTCAGACAGGGAAGAGATGTGTTTCTGCACCTAGAATTCTAGTGTGTTTGATTTTGGGGGCTGGGTTCTGGGTTGTGCTGCCCTTTTTTTTTTTTAAATCATGTTTACTCTCATGTTCTGAAGCCTAGAGGCAATGCAGGAAGGGTCAGAATCTGTCCCTGAATGCCAACCAAAGATATGCCCAGGCATCTTTTCACTCATCAAAAATGGGGGGAAAAAAAAACCCAAAAACCACCACACAAAAAACCCACACACACAACCCCAAACCCCAACCCACAACCCGGTCCAAATCCAAGTGCAAGGTACCAGACTGATGCACCAGTAGGTGTTTCTGCCTCCTCAAACACTCCCCTACAGCCAGCCTGGAAGCTGGGCACTGCTTCCCAAGGCACCAGGACAGCACCGCTGCTGCAAACACGAGAAGGGGGAAGAGCAGGATTGATGTGCATTAGACACAAAAAAGAACACTCACCACAGGAAAAACAAGGGGAGGAAAAGCGAAGGAATAAAGCAGGAAAAGCAAAGTGAAGTGAAATTATTTCCATCTCTTCTACACAGCCCTTCCCAGGAGCTCCATCACCAGGGGGAGAGAGGTGCAGGCCCAAGCACAGAGTTCTTTCAAGAGAGCTACTGGACAACCCCACCCCGGGCACGGCAGCTCCTCGGCGTGTACAGGAAACTGCTCCTTGTAGCTGTCCCAACAGCTTGGGAAAGAAAGGAAACTTCTTGGCACAATCCTGCACCTCTGGGCTCAGCATCATGGACAGCGGGAAAAGAAAGCAAGCCTCTTGGCGTGGTTCAGTCACTCTTCTCTTGCTGCTCACTTATTGGCATCTTTTCAACAAAAAGTGAACCTTAAAGCCCTAGAACCTTCTCTCCTGTGTTCACGCAGTATCAGGTGGAACACCTGTGACCCACGGGCCCACAGGGCAGGCAGTAACCCCGCTCCACAGGGGCCCCAGCAGCAGGGTCACTGCTCCTGCACCATAGACAGAACCAGAGCCTCACACCTTCACACACACCTCGCCTTCCTGGGCGCTCCTCTTCTCCAGCTGCTGCTCTGCACATTAAGGATGTGGAAGACAGGTGGCTTAACTGTAAGATTTCTAACATAAACAGCTCTAAAAGCTAAAAAAAAAACCCCATTTTTGAGAAGCAGATGGCTGCACTTCAAGAGATAAGAGGGCTCAGTGCGATAACAACTACCAAACTTTACTTCAAGATATCTCAATAACATTAGCAGTTTAATGTACTTCCACAGACACCCATCCAACTTCCTTCCCTTTTCAAATTTTGTCCCTATTTCCTACACACAGACACGACCAGTCAACCACTTGACCTCCATGCATTTCTAATCCACCGTGACATTCCATTTGATGTACTCTGCCTTTTATTATTCCCAGCAACAGCTGAAAATAAGCACACTGCAGCAGAGTAGTTCAGAAAGAGGTTTCATAGCAAATACAAAAGAATGTGGATGCAATTCAACAAACCCCAGACACACCTCTCAAGTCATTTAAAATTTAAAACTGTAAAAACCAAGCTGCTTGCAGAAAATGTGTATCCAACCATTTCCCAAGGCTGTTTGCCGAGCAGCAGTGCTGCATCTTTCAGGAGGTCACCTCCAGAACATCCAGAAGAGACCTCCAAATGCACTGCTCCTGCCTGCCCACAGCGCAGAGACCCTTCTTCCCTCCTGCTGAGGGAAACCTTAAACACAGGGCACATCACAAAGCCTGTGCACAGAGCTATGTAAGCCATCCAGGGAAAAGTCACATTGCACATCCGAAGGCCTTACTGGAGCAATCATGGGAAAATTATCCAATGCTACACTGAATACTCCAAAGAGTCTTCCCAGAGAAGGGAAGGGAGGAGCTGGGGAAGCAAGAAGGAGCCCCCCCGTGCAGGTGACTCACCTTGCCAGCTCGGGCAGGGGAAGGCCAGCAGCAGCAGCAGCAGCACGGGCAGCAGCAGGACTCCATGGGCCATGGTGGAGCTGGGGGCAGAGAGGAGAGGAGAGGTGAGAGCTGTGCACGCCGTCACTGCCGTCCTGAAGTGCACCCACCCCAAAATCAGCACTGGCCACATCAACCAACAGTTCCTTATACAGAACACAGAACCAGGAAGGTACTGCACCTCGTTTCCCAAGTCATTCCCTTCATTTATAAGATTCACTTACAGCAATTTCTTAAAATTGTTTGTTTTTTTCTGGAGTCACAGAAACATTACAGGCACCTACAGTGCATGTATAGAGGCATGCTCGGGGGAAAACCAACCCTTTAGTACCACGTAAAATAGATCTGTTCTTTCAACCAGGTATCAGTAGTGAAATTATTGTGAACTGAAAATCAGATCCATAACACTGTGTATTATTTGGGCTTGGAAATAGAAAAGATTTCAGAAAATTCTGATTAACTTTCTTCAAGCAGCAAAAACCATTGCTCGATGGAAAAAAAAAAATAGAGAAAGATGTATATACAGAAAGCAGCACCCTCAGAAGAGTGGTTTCCCAGCTTGATCTGCTTCTCCAAAGGTTTTCCTTTCACTGGCCCAGCATCACTTCCCCGCTGCCAAAGACAGGCAACTCCAGCTTGTGTGAAAACACAGGCCATTCCCAACGGATCTGAGGAGGCACACACTCCCTCTGAAACAATAAAGGAGTGAATCCTCTTGCGTGTGTCAAATCTTTTCTTTTTCACTCGGTCTTTACTAGAAAATAAAAGTTCCACTTTTCACCACAAAATATTGTGGTGAAAACAAGAATTATTGATCAGGTTTCTGGAAAGGAACTGTTCTGCAGTTTCTGAAACTCCACACTCAAACCATTGCTGGTCCCAGGGACCAGAGGTGAAGCGGCACCAGTGCCCCCCAGGCCTGAGCCCAAGCAACAGGGCCTGTCACCCAGCCCCAGCTGAAATCCCACAGGAGGCCAGGCAGCAGTGTGTCACCGTCCCTCCTGGGTCACTATCTCACTCCGGGAATGCCGTCCCTGCTGCACAGCTCTGAGCTCAGCAGTTATAAATAATGCTGGGGAGCAGAGCAGCGGCAGGACACAGCAACAGGGAGCCCCTGCCAGGCCCCCAGCCGGGATGGAGCTGGGATGGCCCCAGGAAGGCCCCCAGCTCTGAAACCCTGGGTGGGATTTTAGCCACCCACGGTCCCACAGCACCCTGTGAACAGCACAAAACCCCAGCCAAACACCACAGCAGGGCCTTTGCTGCTTCGCTTTCAGGTTGTCCCAGCTGCAAACTGCAGGCACAGCAGGGGATGAGTCTAAAAGCCCTGTTTCCTTCCCTACGAAAAATAAAATTACTTTCCTAAAAAGTAATACAGTAATCCATAAGAACCAACATCTGGTTCTAGTGACAGCAGCTAGCATGTCTCTTCCAGTCAGTGCTTATTGAGAAAGAAAATACAATAAACCCAACAGCAAGTTGCTATGGATCTAGAGATCCAGAGGATATCCAGTTATTACTCAGCGTTTGAATCCACAAGGATTTTTACCCCAGTCTCTCCAGGACCCCTCTGTCTCCTTTGTGAACATCAACCTCTGGCAATGGGGTTTTCTGCACTGGGATCTAATCCAGGCAAAGAAAGAGGAACTGGAAAGCAAGCAGGAAATCAGGCACAAGAGGCATGTTCCTCTGGCATACCCACCACTGGAAGCCGTGCCACAGGGAGGCCCCCAGCAGCAGTACCCACCGGAGGGCACTGGGAGCCCAGCATCCCAGGGCCTCTTCAGGGACCCCTGGCCAGGCTGGGCACAGGGGACCTGCCTCTGCACCTCATCCCCTACACCCAGAAGCTCAGCATTTGGGTTTAACCTTTTCCTACAAAAGCATAGAATTAGAAAACCTGAAAGCTGCTCTAGGTCACGATGGAAAAGTCTCTTTTAGAGTGCCGCTGGCAGGTTTCCAGACAAACCTGCCGTGAAGCACGGGTGATGAAGTGAACCCAGCTCCAGAGCAAACCGGGATCTACTCCAAAGCCAGGTCTGGATTCCAAAGGAGGTATCCATTAAACTGTTTCCAAAGTCTATACGAACAATAATAAGCACATCACATGGCAGATATAACCCCTGGTTAAAATACCCAACTTGAGAAGCAGATGCACAGCCAGTTGTTTTACATACAAGAACTGAGGGACCTCTCACAGTCTGCATTCATGAAGTCCCAACACTAAACAATCTGCCCTGAAAACCCCACTGCCTTCTCCACTTCCACAGCAAACCTAAACTTTCTCTTTTCCTCCCAAGAACAGTGTTTGTCTCCTATCAAACTGTTCCCTTAGGCCCAACAGCAACGGGGAGGGGAGGAAGAACCCTGATCCCCAGCTGGGATCACTGGGATGGATGCCGTGAGGGACCACGGGGAGGAGAAGGGCCAGGAGACAGGAACACAGGAGCCACCACAGCGACACCGTGTTTGGTCTCCACCACCACCTCCCCGACCCAGAGCAAAGACTGTACCAGACAGAAGAGCCAGCCCAATTAGTGAAGAAATCTGAGATTGTGCTTCATCTCCATGTGACGCAGACATGGGGAGAGGAACCAGGAGGAGGTCAGACATCCCCGATGGGATCAGAGCACCCACGCTATCGCTGGCAGTGCCGGCGGCAGCCCGCCAGGAGCCCCAGGGCTGCACATACTTTGCATGTACCTCCCCAGATTGCTATCAAAAGAAAACATCCATAAGACCGGATCGTAGTTCTGCCATCCACAACAGCCACACACAAGCTAAATTCAGCGGCAGCTGTGTCTTTAGAAGGAAAGACGTGCATTTAAAAGCACTAATTCACAGCTCGCTTTTTTTTTCATTATGATTTTTAATTGAAATTCACACAAAGTGAGTGCCCGCCTCAGAGGAGCAGGCACAAAAACATTCCTGAGGGCAGAGAGCGGCAACCATGGGCATTCCTTTCTCACAGCCCGAGCCCTGCTGCCAGGACTCGGCCAGATGGAAGGCAGCCACCTCCAGGCACACACCGACGGGCTCGGGCTGTGAGGGATCTGCACCTCCACAGCCAGAACGTCCCCAACAAGTGACCACAAAAGCAGAGAGAGCCCAGAGTGCCACAGCGGTTCTCCCGTGCCCCTCACACCATGCAAAATCTCAATGCTGCTGAGTAAGAGCAAAGCCACCAGGAAGGACATGATCCATGCACTGTCAAACGTCATGGAAGTCATTCCTCAGGAGCTGAGAGCTCCGACCACGCTCCTGACAAGCCACTGCCTTGGTTCTTAAATAAAGAGGCAACTTCAGAAATAAAGTCACTCACAGAAATAAAACCCTGTTTGGTCTCCGTCCTGACGGATGCAATAAGAGTCCATTTATTGCCTGTGCTCTCACCCCAGGGCTCCAGCTGACACACCAACTGCAGGGACAGCAGATGATGTCCCAGAGATGGGACATCAAATAAGGAACGCTCACAACATCGGGCAGGGAGCAGACACATGGTGACATGGAGGGACAACACAACCACTTCTCCGAGAGAGAACACTCCTCACCTGGGCAGAGCAGTGCCAGCCCCTCGCCGGGCAGGCACCAGAACTCATGCCAGGCTCCCCTGGTGAGCAGGCAGGCTCACAGCCTCCAATGTGGGTAGCAGAACCCCTCCTAGGTGGCTGGAGGAGGCAGGAGAGGCTTGTCATTGGAAAGCCCTGGTGTAAAGCTGGGGTGTGTGCAGGTGCGGCACCAGGCCGGGTGTCCTGGGCAGCCTGATGCAGGGCAGCTCACTGCAGGGATACAGCAAGCACAGGCATCTTTAAATTGGTGTGAAAACCCCAATACATATGGCAGCGTCCCGGTGCCTTTGAAGCCACATGGGGATCTTTCCATACCATGAATTGCTCTGCAGGGTAAATAAATTCAGCAGGAGGCAGAGAGCGAGGGTCAGCATCACACCTGGGACAGCTTTTGTCTGCGGAGCCGCACACAGCAGCATCCCCTAAAAACACCCACTGGCTGCCTCACTGCGTGGGGTTCGGGTGGTGTTATCCCTGCGAGCATCCTGGGGGCCAGGCATGGAATCCCACCTGTGCAGAGAACCAGAGACACATTTGGGGAAATGAAGAGATAGGGATCTGTAAGCAGAACACGAGGCAGCCAAGCGTGCACCAGCTTCACCTTCCAGCGTATGCCAGGGGCACCCAGCCCGTATCAGCTCCAAATACTGTCTGACACAGGAATTATCGTGGCTTCTCACATATTTCACATACAAACAGAGATGTTATTTTATTCTAGCACAGGCATTCCATGGCTCCACAGGCATTGTGTGGCACAGACAGGTCCTGCAGGAGGGGAGCCCCGCGTTCTGCAATTGCCGTGAAGGCAGCTCCATTGCGTGGCTGCAGCAGAGTTTCTTGGGCATCTCCCTGTTAGAAACAGCTGGGGCTGGAGACAACTGTGGGCACCACTGGCCTTGCTCCGGCCCTTCCAAGTGCCCACACAAAGCACCAGCATCTGGGGACCTGATTTGTGCCGGGGCCTTGGGTGTAGGAGTCCCTCAGCATCCCCTTCCCAACCCCACCGCAAGGCCCAGCCCTTCTTGCCCCGGAGCCCTTCTCCCCGAAGGCAGTGTCTGCTGTCAGGTCTTAGCACAGAACTGACCATGGAGACATAAACTCCCTCTAATCTAAACAGAAAACCTGGGTTTATCCACCAGCTGGGAATAAGACCCAAACACAAATATTTTCAATGACCACATTATCAGAAATGGCCTGTAAAAGCTGTTCAGTTTCCTTCAGCAGAAAGAAAACAAGCACACAACCCCAACACACACAGTAACCACCACTCACTTTTACCCCAGGCAGAGTCTGTCTCACGGAGCCCTCCAGCCAGGCAGCAATACTCTGTTTATCAAGGATTTGCTCTGGGCAGCTTGTGAGGAAGGAGCTCGGGGAGAAACACGCTGTCAGGCACTTCACAACAAGCTGTCAAACGCTGCTCTGTCACACCCTGGGCACCTGTCCCGACAGGTGACAGAAACAAGAGGCACGGGCACAGACACAGGTGATTCACATCGCACCCAGAGGGTACCCGTCTGACCCAGAGCCGCCCAGGTTTGGCAGGGCAGGGTTTCACAACCAGCTGGGAGCAACCTAAGCTCCAGCAGTGCCAGCCCACCTGTCCAGCTGTGTCCCCAGCTCAAGGAAAACGCTCCTCCTCTTGGCCATGGGGTGACCCACCTCAGGCCACCCACCTCCCCACACGTGGCTCAGCCCACAGCACCATCCTGCCAGCACCAGCAGGGCAGGGGCAGCGGGAACGCCGCTGGTGGCAGAGACGGGCAGCCCTTCACTGGCAGCAAAATCTCAGCTTGGCTTAAGGAAACAAAACAAAAAATACCAAACAAACAAAAGGAAAAGCAAACAAAAAATAAAGAAACAAACAAAAAAAATCACATCGAAAACACACCTTCAGTCCCTACAAGAGAATCCACAAGACAGATGGCAGGGTCTTAACTGCCCCCTGCCAGCTCTCCAAATAAAGCACACCTTTTGGGAGCCAAATCCCACCGATCAGCCAAGCAGAGAACCCCTTTCATCACAGCACTCCTCTGTGGCTTTTTGGTTTGTTTCCAGTCTAGAACAAAGCTCCCGTTTTCCTTCCTCACTTCCACTTCCCTTTGGCCAAGCCCTTCCAAGCTGCGGCTGCCTCCACAGCGGGGTCTGAGACCACCTCAGGGAGCCCAGCAGGATCTCCCTGGATAACACCATGCTCCCCAAAACCTCGGCACCCTGATCAGCCCGGGGAAGCTTCAGCAGGCTGTGGGACAGCACGGCCCCAGATGGTCAAACACTGTGCACCATGGCCTTGGGGCGAGCCCAGGGATCCAGCCGCTGCCCTGCCTCAAACCTCCCAGGAGCCCAGGGCTGGGCACAGACACCCGGCACCTCCGGGCTGCTGCCACCCTGGCAGAAACTAGGTTATCATCAGGAACAACTGAGACAGTGGCAGTTATGGCCTACATAAGGCCAACGACTTTTGATCTAAGATGAGGATTTTTAAATGCTTTTTATCAGCTACTCCAATAGATTGCCTGCTCAGAGTTTCTCAGGGAGAGCACTTCAGCCAACACAAACCAAACATTTCTGAAAACAAGTCTTTAGCTTCAGTTTCACCAAAAAAAGTCCCTGGTTTTCCTCAAAAAAGTGCTTTGGGTTTTTNCTGGATTTTCTTTAAAAAACTTTTACATACTCCTCTCCTTGCCTTGGGATGTTTCTGTGGGTTTTGGGTTTTTTCCTTTTAGGGCCTGGTCATACAATGGGAACAGCATTTAAGGAGCACCTTCACGCTGGCAACCTCTGCTGAGTGGTAGAAATGCACCCCAGTCCCTACAAGCGTGTTCATTACGTGGTGTCTCCCTGCAGCCCAGTCCCGTTTTCACACAGGCAGGGACCTCAAGAGGCAGAAAGACTTTTTACTTCCAGGCTCTGATGTTACCGGCCGGATCCCTCCCAGCCAAGCCCAGCGAGGGGCTGTGGGACCCTCTGCCAGCCCTTACCTGCGCTGGAATGTCACCCCCAGCGAGGACCCTCATTTGCACATCACTGATCCCCATGGGGGTCTCCTGCCCAGGGAAATCTGAACCTCCACAGTTATTCTGACCGGTTCGTTACCGCAGCAATGCTCTACTCACATCCCTCAGCCCAAGCACCCTAACCACAACCAACTCCCAGTGTCGTGATGAAAATTAACTATTTTTTTTCATTATTTTTTCTAAACCCATGCCATCGCATTGACAGAATGAAATCCCTGCAGAGTGACCCAGCAAACAGCCCCCCACCACGATACAGCCCCTCCACCACGATACAGCCCCCCCATCCCTGCAGAGGAGCGGCACAGGGTGCCTGTGGGGAGAGCCAGCCCAGCTCCCACTGGTTAGACTGGGACTGGAATAGCACCCTTAAGGAGTGATGGGCAGCAGCAAGGGACAGGAAAAAGCCAGGTAGCACCGCTTAAGGCTGAGCTGCTCCCCAGCACCAGGCAGCCCAAGGAGGCCAAACAAATTAACAAAGTATTTTTAGAACAACCAGACTGAGAGCAGAAGTTCCTAACGCTCCACGGGCACGTGTCCCCGAGCAGCCTTTCATCCCATCAGATTCCTTCATTAGCTGTTACTTCAGAGCCCAAAAAGCTGAATGCAATTAGCAATCCAGAAAAGAAGGAAACACCCCGCTGCACGGGAAAGTACAATTCTGCAGAGATGATGTCACAGCACCACCCAACTTGACCAACACTGCTGTACAGTCTGGCATTGCCTGTTTGCACAGCCAGAGCCACGTTATTTTGTTCTTACACACAAAGTGCAGATAACACCACTTTCTGTTACAGGCACCCCAAGGTCCCCAGCCTTTCTCCCTCTGCTGGCACAACACAAATTGGACGCTGCCAGGCAGAGGCGAGCAGAACCTGGTTAAATGTGGGCAGATGACACCAGGGCTCAGGCACCGCTCTCAGGTGAGTGTAACCCCAAGGTGAGTGGAAGGAGCCAGTGAGGCTCCGAGCAGGCGGGGGTCTCTCCCTCCTAGAACTCTTCCATGATATTCCTGTGCCCCCCCCACCAGGGATATTAACCTCAGAGTCACTTGTGCTGCTGTACACATCACAGCTTCACCTTTTTCTCTCCAGATTACTGCCCCTTGATGTTCCTTACCCACTGCTTTTGCCCTATCCATCTTGACCTCACGGCAAACCCGTGTCCCTCCTGGCAGAGGAGCCACCCTTGCACAGCCCAACTGACGTTCACCACCACCACGCTACGCAGCCCTCTGTCAAGTCACCGGGCATCTTGTCACCTCTCCCTTTGTCAAATTTATTCCAAATATACACAATTCTGACACTTCTTTCCAGAGCTGTTGTATTCCCTTTCCACCCATTCAGCTGTAAGCTTTCAAATTCAGGCGTCTCACATGGCCCTGCCAAACCTGACTGCACTTGCGCACCTTCAGAAAACTGCTCCAGATATTTACCCAGACTTTTGCTTTAATTACTGTTACAGATGCCAAAAGCAATCAATCCAATTACTATTTAACAGCTAAATTACCACGGCTGACCTTGCACATACTCCCAGCTGCAGAAGTGAAGTAATTCTCTTCACAGACAAGGCCAGGTTTGGCTGTCTGTGGGAAGGACAGCCTAAGAGCAGCTCTTCCACGATGACGTACAAATGGAGCCGCGCTCTCTGGATTAAAGATAGGCCATGACAAACATCCACTGGCCATTTCCAGGGCTCAGCATCTCCACAGAGAGGACCCAGCCACGACTGTTAATCTAGAATACTGCTGACAACAAGTCAAAGATAGTCACCCACTGCTTCTGAAGGAGGAGGCGCCCAAATATGCTTTGGGTCCAAGCCCTCCTGACTATGGAAAGTGATGGAGCAAGGGACCACTCCAACCAGGACACAAGACAAGACAGCACTTGTTCACACACAGTAGCTGACCACACTTTTTTTTTTTTTCAATGTCAGGAAGTATTTGGCATAAAGCTGTTTTCCTTTGAGATGAGAGTACACAAGGAACGAATATACTTCCCACAAGTAACCTTTTATGGAAGTTGTTCCTACAAAAGGGGTGAAAAGCATTGTGAAAGGCAAGAAGAACTAAGTTTTGGATGCCCCAGACAGTTATTGGCATCAACCTGTCAGCCCAGCCGATAGTGCTGGCAGAAAGGTCTCCACGTCCCCATTGCTGCTCAGAGGAAATGGATAGCCAGAGAGGTCAGCAAGGCAGGAGTCTCTCAAGAGAGCTTCCACCCATCTCCTGGCCACAAGACAGACTCTTCTGAGCTTCACACTGCAAAACTTCCCCCTCAAAGACAAAGGGCAACAGAAAACCCCAGTTTCTCACCAGCATGGCTCTAACTCCGAGCGCTCTGAAGCGAGTGGGAACAGTGCTGCTGAGACAAAGTCATAGCTGCCGTGCTGCCTGTGAGCGTTCAATTAGGCCAGGAATCATCTGAGCTGGACGAGACGCTAAGGAAACCACAACAAAATGGACTGAGGCATCCAAAATGATTCTCAGAAAATAGGCCAGACCGGGCATGAAAACATCTGGGCTTGGCTTGAGTCAGGAACCACAGGAGCGAGACGCCCCGGGGCAGCGGGCGCAGGAATGCGGAGCAGCACCCGGTTCCCTGGCTGTACCCTGCTCCAGCTGCCTCTGCAACAGCCCCGCTGTGCTGAAGCTGTTCCTACACCCCCGTCCCTGAGATCCCTAAGGGTGGCGTCTCCAGGCTGCCAGGCAATGCTTACACAACCACAGGGGGGCAGCTGGCTGGCTCCGGGCACTGCCAAAAACAAGGCAAAAAGCATTAAATCCCAACCATCCTGGGCTGTGGTAACGTGCACTCCCACTGGCTGGGGCTGTGCGGGTATCTCCTGCTCTGTTACACCAACACACACCAGCTCCCTCCCTCCCACACGAAACACACAGCCAAACCCTCGTTCCAATAAATTACACCCATCGTGACAGCGACACGTTTATCCCAACCAGCAGAGAGAAGTCTCCAGGCAGCAGAAGAGCTGTACCCACCCACACAGGGCAGCGGCAGCGCTACCGACTTCTGGTTCCATGGTATTAAACAAGACAAGAGATATGAGCATTCTTACAACTGCCCATCCCAGGCAGAAACCCCCGCAGGACACCTCTGCCGTGCTGGAAGGACAGGCAGTGGGGAAGCAGCCCACCAGCCAGAACAGCAATTCCCCAGTCTCAGCATCAGGAAAAGAGAAAAGTAAAATATTAAGGAGGAAATCAGCAGAACTGCAGCCATCATTTAAAAATCAACTGCTCCTACATTTTAGAAATAAGCATGACAGGAGGAACAGGTCAGGAAGAGACACAGGACACAGCACATTTATACATTTAATCTAACATGGAAAAAGGGTAGAGTGTTATACGTATAACCTACAGATGAGTACAGCCCCTTCACAGAAGGCTGTCGGTTCCACAGGTGGCTCACAGCCATTCCAAAGGGGCCAGGACCCTCCTGCCCAAGTCCCAAGCTGGATCCTGGTCATCCCAGGATCAGCAGCCTGGTGGCCTCCAGCAGGGACCCAGCCCTTACGTGCCCAAACCACTCAGGGACTCACAGCACACAGAGCTGGCACTGCCACCGCCACCCGGGCACTATTTCCAGAGAACCCCACAGTGCTGTTGGGCTCCTCGGGCAGAGCGGGCACCGCTAATGCAGCCTTTATCTCCCCGCTTTCCTGCCAGCCCAGACCCAGCCAGTCTGACTCTGCCAACATCAAGAACGCTGATTTTTCCCCTCACTCGCTATCTCCAAGCCAAAACAACATCTGGATCTTCAGCCTGCCACACAAAGGCGAGAGACAGATTAAAACTGGAAAAAGCTACACAGCAGCTTCCAGAGCTTCACGGGTTTCTGCTTTTATCCAAGTTTTCCCACACGTACCTTCCCAAACAGCTCTACTGGGAGAAAGGCCATCTCCCTCATACACAACGTAAAGCCCTCTCCGCTCCCAAATAACCTCAGGAAGGATTATCAGAAAAACAACAGGAACAAAACTGATACCCCAGTTCAGAGTAAGAATTCACCACCGCTCTCTGAGCACCAGGGTGACGCACCCGCGGCCTGGAAAGGGACACTCAAAGGAATCTGCTGGTGTGTGTTACTCGGTCAGTGATGGGACAGAACCTGGCGCCGTTTCAGCACCCAGGAACGCCCCGCTGCAACAGACGGCTGTCTCCAGTGTCACCTAAGTGTGCTGCTTGCTTAGATCACGTCCAGTGCATCATGAAAATCAATACAGAGGGAAAAACATCAAACCAGGCTGCAGACACGCACAGAAACCCAGCATGTACCAACTAGCACCAGCCTTGGCTGGGGAAAGACGTGCCAGGCAAACCCAGGCCGGTTTTCCCAACAGCGCTTACTTAACTCTTAGTAGTCAATTAACAGAAGTCATGACTACTGGTTATTTTCTAACCAGCTATCACACCAGAGAGAACAATGAATTCATGTCTTACCACTCAACAATTGCTCTCCCACTCGTTTGCCAACCTTCTCCCCTCACAGATGGCACCCCCAGCCCTGAAGGAGCCCCCAGCCCAGGTGGGCACAGCTTCAGTGTAACGGGGGCTGTGGGAGAGCAGAGACATTCCCCACCCATGGCCCAGGGCTCCTGGAGCAGGGGCTGCCTGTGACTCCCACCCTGGGTCCCCACAGTACGTCCCTGTCCCTTCCCACAGTGCTAGCCACTTCCCACTGCTGTGCCAAGTGATGGGCTAAGCCGTGAGCGCTGTCAGAGGAGGAATTCCCACTCCTGGAAGGCACAGCCCCCCAGGAGATTCCATGGTGCATAGTCCCGGGCAGCAGGGAGCTGCTGAAGGGCTGCCAAACACACGGGGTTGTCAGCCCACAGTCGCACCGAGTGAATGTGAACGACCAACACAGTGTGTGCTTTTCAGGAACAAACAAAAGGCACGTCACAGGTTCCTGCAGCAGCAGAGCTTGAGCGTACCAGAGAGGGGAAGCCAACCAGAGGAGCTGCTGCTGAGGGGAATGCTCCGTGCTGCAGCAGGGGACAGTGCCAGCCCCTGCACAGCATAGCCGTGCAACAGAGACCGTGGCAGTGACCACCAGCTTCCTCCAGACACCTCATCCCAACAGCTTCAGTCAGCGTTGGGGAAGCAGCAACAGCAGAGACTCAAATACTATTGGAATTCAGACAAAACACCTCCACATAGCACTTCAGAAACCACCACTGCTTCAGCAGATTCTTGCTGAGGCATCTACCACCTCACGAGCTGTTTCCCTTTGGAAAAGGAGGATGAAGCAGCAGCCACAGCAGGCACCAGCACACCCAGCTCTGCTGCCAGCAGGACTGTCCCTGCCACCGCCAGTCCCCAGCACAGCAGAGAGCCAAGCACCTGCCAACACGTGAGCAGACAAATAAACGCATTCTTTACCAGTGCTTTTAATACATCTTTTCCTGTCAGTTGGCTGAATAAACACAGAAGTTACTAAAACATCTCCAAAACTCGCAGAATTGACTGAATAATACAGAGTTACTTGACAACTGGAGCCAGTAAAAAGAAGCCATCCCCAGATTTGTGCAACAGTCACACACCTTTTGTTGGTGTAACGCTGCCTCTGGACACGGGTAAGGTGGCATTTGTGTGTATGAGAGCTGTGGGCTCAAACTGTCCCACTGCTGTCTCATGGAAGGGACTTCCTTCTTGTCCTGCTCCCAGCTTTCAGAGAAGATCATCTAATATTCCTCATGGATTCCCAGGGCACAGCCCATAGAGACCAGGGCTAGCAGAGTTTGAAACCATCAAACCAGTGAAGTGCTACAGCAGGAAGGCGTTTGCTGGTCAGGTTTGTTGTTTGATTGTACAAATGGCTCTTCATGAACAAGGTCTTCTCTCTGCCCAGAATTCTCCTGGATTTTCTTAATACCTAGTCCACAACAATGCATCAAACCGAAATTCAACTACCTAGAAGAGTTACACAGGATAAATCATTTAGGTAAGAAAAGCCCTTTGATTTCTCCTCTCTCTCCTCCCTGGCTAGCACCACAACCTTTTTCACTCACTCCAAGCCCTTCAAAGCAGTAATTGTCACTCCATTCTCTGGAGCCTCCCTGCTCTTTCACCTTTGCATGTGCCTTCCCATCCCCACTCTCTCCTTTCAGCCACTGTCCCTTCTGTCTCCTGCACCAGCACTCCACATGCACCACACAGCAGATGATTTTCAGACGTTGGCACCTTACTTACAAGAGCATTAGGCTGAACTTGTGCTAATGTCAGAAGTTAAAGGAGGCAACACCGGGCAGTGCCTGAAACACCTCCTCCTCCTGCCCTGCAGCTGAGGGGATGGGGAGCCTGGGGTCACTCTCCTTCAGGGCACCTCAGCACCAGAGGACAACCCACTGCCTCTCCCACCCTCACTTTTTATTTTTTTAAAGAAGCTTTTACAAGTGAACGCAGTGCACCACCTCAACTGACTTTTTTCCTAGCTGGGATCAACCCCTTTTTTGTTCCCTTTTTTCCTACCAGGTTCAGGAGGGTGCAGCTGGGGTGCCAGAGGGCTGGGACCTCTCACAAGGACAACCAACATCCAACACCACAGCAGCTGGCTTTGGGAAGACAAGTGTTGCTGGACACAAATTAACACTGGTCCACAGACACAAAAACACTGCTGCAACAAATATGACTGCTAACAGCACATCTTTGGAGAGCAGCTTTTGTAAGGGATGTCTTCTTACCTGCAGCTGCTTTGAGGGCCATGTATTTCTGCACCTGGAACTGCGTGCTCCCCTCCAGACCTCCTGCAGCAGGGATGGGACTGTACAGCTCAGAGCTGCACCCATCACTTTGTCTCTCAAGTCCTGTGACTGCTACACCCCGGTATGGCCAGGGGCACACAACCTCACACCAGCCTCACACACTAGCCAGCTCTGGGCTACGAACTGCTGGGAAGGTGAGTTCTGAGCAAAGGTTCTGCTCCATGGCCTGTACTTGCCTGTCTGGCCATGCCCCAGCTCCCCTCAGCTGGGGAGGAAGGGGTGAGAGGTGTCTGAGCGGCTCTGCCACAGCACCGGCACGGCAAGCTCAGCGCAGGCTGGGCCGTGGTCACAGCCCAAACGCCCGGCTTCCCACCAGCAGGGCTGGAAAAAGAAATCAAACAGCTTCAAAATGACTTTGTGGTAAAATCCCCGGGGCAGGGCTGCCAAACCAGCAGCTCTGGGGAGGGCAGCAGGAGGCAGGGATGTGTGCAGGTCTGCACTGCTCCCCGGAGACAGCCAGCCCGGCCACCTGAAAATCCAGCCGGTCTGCACAAGCCGCTGCAGGCAGGCAGCGCTGCCCAGGACTGCTTCAGCACCACAGAGCACTGCCACCCTTCCCAGACTGCTCCCGTTCCCCCACCACAGCTCCAGGGGCTGTCTCATCCCACACTGGCACCACAGAAGCTTCCTTATAGAAGCATGAAGGTGGCTTTGGACCTTCTGTGCTTGTTTCAAGACTTCACTCCCTCTTCGTTGCCTTCCTCCTGTCTCCTCCCTCAAATTCAAAATCTTAGTCTTAGAACTTAAATAATGTCACTGTCATTCCGTGAAGTACTTCACACCCCCAAACCCTTCTCTGCACACACTGAATACATCCACAGAAGGAATATCCAACACTCCCCCTCTGCCACAGCCACTGGAACAGGGAATTCCATACTCAGGATGGAAGTTTCTTTGGATCTCCACCAGGAAAAAAATAGCAACAGAAATGCAAAATAAACCCTACCGAGTAATTGTGTGAGCGTAATGATTCAAAAAAATACTAAGCAAAACTCAAGGTTAAAACAAACAAAGAAGAAAAAAAAACCCAACCCACACCATTTGGAATTTTACCTGGTTTTCTGAACTTTTCAAAACAGCATGTTACATTGGCACATGTGGGATATTCACTGCAGGCTTTGCTACGTATTTAAATATGTCCAAGTTGATCAAAGGGATTTAAATTGCCAAGTTGAGTCACAATTTAAATAACCAATTTCACATCTGCTTCTGCACTTAGTTTTTGTTCTTTCCTATAACAAAAAAAGGTTAATTATTGTCCAACACAAACGAACATATTGTTGAGACTAACTAACTACAGACTTTGAAGACCGTTTCCCCAGGAAAAGGCAGTCCTGTTCAGCACACCGGGGGTGGAAGGGCAGCAGACGACTTGCAGCTGCTGCAGAGGGCGAGCTGTGCTGGCTGCAGTGACAGCGAGGGAGGGTCCCCAGGCACTGCTGCAAATCTCTGCCTCCCCACACCAAGAGCTCAGGCAGAAGATGCAAAAAGTGGTGGGAGCACCAGAGAGGGGAGAGAAGCTGAGCAGCGGGGTGTGAGGGACGGAGGGGGCACAGCTAGTGCTTCACAAGCACCCACCAGCCTGTGACCAACTTTGTAGGAATCTCCAAAATGCCCTGGATTGGGAGGGAGGCTTTAATCACTTCTAAATCACCTCCATTAGGCAGCTGGGGCGAGCGTTTAATAAACTCTCTTTAGCATCGACCATGTTCTTTTACAAAAAACAACAAGCAAACAGAAATACGAATTAAACTAAACCCCAAACAGTTCAACCATTTCGGTTCATTTTAACTTTCCTACTTCAAACGCTCAGCAGCAGAGGTGAAGTCCATTTCTTCAGGACCTCAGGACTGCTGCAGGGCTGGGTCAGATCGGGGATTAAAATCTCCTTATGTCCTCAAATTCTTCCACAGAGGGCTAAGTTTTAACTTTCTAGATTTTAGCTCAATTCATAGTAAAATCAGACGCTTTAGTTTGTTTTACATGGAGAATCTTTACCATGCTCACTTATTGTAACATTTTAAATTACTTGCAACAGAGAAAACATGTTTTTGCAGGTTTGTTATTTTTATAGGAAAAGTGGCCTTTCAAGATCAGAGAATCAACAGAATCCCCTTTTAACATGTAGATCCTTAAACATCTCCTCAGTGTCTCCAGAAACTGATCAAATACTGCCTCAGAAAACTCAGCACTTTTTTTCTTACTATGTGAGAAAACCTACTTTCATACAAGCTACAATGCTCCCTCGGGTCTCCTCCAAAGCTTGTGAAGGAGGCTCCTTTGCTCTCCCAGATGCTCCACGAAGTCCTTCCATTTCCCCAATGCCATGCAGTCCCACAACCACATAACCCCACAAAGAAGTCCCTCCTGCTATGAATCTTTTAGTGGAAAAAGAGCACAGAGGGAAAGGACCACGTGCTATCCTCAAGTAGGCAGCACCAGGAAGCAAAGAGCCTTCTCCGTTCACCCTGACCGACCACAGCCCATTCCAACCAGGAGGCAGTCGAAAGATGGAGCTGGGCTCCTTCCCTCCTCACAAAAAGCAGGGCTGCCCATTTGTTTTGCTGTCTGTCACCTTGTGGCACACATGGCCCTGAAGAAGCACACTTGCTTCTCTCTCCAGATTTTCCATCATGGCCTGGGAAAGCTGTAACTCTCCCCCTATAAAGAAGGAATCTGGCAGTATCAGGTCTCAGAAGAGCCATCAAGTACTACGAGACAAACACCACAGACCTTCACATCCTGCAAATGAAAGGCTCCCTTACACCAGAAACCGGCCAGGAATGGTTCTCCCTGTTCCCTGGGGGAGCAGCACGGGCGCTGGCAGCACTCTCCAAGGCTCTACAAGGACTGGTGCTGCCGAGCCAGAACGGTGACGAGGGGATGGTGTGGGGGAGCAGCAGCCTCTGAACTGCATCTGCTTCACTTCTGAACAGCCTCAAAATCCAAACAAACTCTCAAAATCCCTTTCTTTTGTCTTTATCTGCCGCTGTGCTGATGTGCCGGGGCTCTGTTAACCCAGCCTTGCGGAACAGCTTCCAGCTAATTCACCTTTTCCATTTGCTCTAGTCCACTCCCCAGAGCTCTGTATCCAGCAGATATTTATTTTAACGCCAAGCCAAGCCCATTCAAATGCTAACATCTCGGGCCTTCAGTACTCTGTTTGCATGCAGCAGGGCCTCTCCGAGAATAAAGAGCATCCACTTTGGGAACTAAACCAACATAATTATAATTGGGCTACACGGCAAAGTTCTACAAATCCCCAGACTGGGAATAAAGCAAGTTCTGCTCCCAGAGGACCCTTTGTCAAGGAAGCATAAAACTGCACTGCAGACTCGGAAACACCGATTTCTCACCAGAGGCTCCAGTAACTGCATGAGGAAAATGACAGCATCCCAAAGCCAGCTTGGGCCTGCTGGCTCAGAACTGCCTGCCCTTCCAGCCTTCCCAATGGAGAAACAGGACAACGTTCCCTCAACATCCTGGACGTTGCTGCACATCAGAGAGCAATAAGTGTTTTGTTTGAATGTCTAACCAATATCCAGGATCAAATCCCACCTAAAAAGACTTTTCCACTCATTAAAAAAAAATGCCACTTTTGCAAAAGGAGTGAGTGGAAATACCTTATTTTTTTCAAACTGTATTTTAATGGTGCTTAGGTTTTTATTTCCATAACTTAGAAACAGTTGTACTGATGCACTCATCCTTCAAAGTATTACTTGTGCTGTAAGAAACATGTTTGGAGGGAAGAGCCTAAGTAGCTTCAGATTCTAGAACAGGTTTTGCAGAACAATTATGCACAGGTTTGCTTCAGAGGTATGGACATGAGTCTCATAAATGTGTAAAATGCCTACACAAAGACAGAAAAAACCCTATTGTTCAGGCAAGTCGGAACACGTTACTCATTTAGATTCTCCTCTACCAAAGGCTGATGCAGACATGTCGGGTCCACAAACACACACAAAATTGTCTACGTGGCATTTCTGGCACATTTGTAAAGGCCCAACTGACAACCGACTAAGATGAGGTTAAGGGAGATAGCCAAAGCAGGGCCAGGGAGTTGTTCAAGAATTTTTTAAGAAGTGCCGAGTCCCAACAACAAAGGGGAAGGGGCAGGATCCACAAGAGCAGCCGCGGAGGACAGACTGAGCTATGCCACCCTGACAAACAGGGAGCCACCAGCCAGAGCCCGAGCTGCCCCTTGCCCGCTGCCACATGTGCCAGGCAGGAACTCGCAGGCAGGGGCAACGTATTCCAGATTTCTTCACAACCTTTTAGGTGGAGCTTTTCCTTCTATCCCAGTGACTTGAAAGAACTTGCATGTTTCTTTCTGGACAGAGAAGGGTTCAAATTATGCAAAGATGCTGGAGCGTGGCCAATCCTCAGATGACTGGAGCTTCATAAGCACAAAGCAGAGGCGCAGCCCCGCTCTGCCCCAGACTGTGCCTGGCTGGACAAGGGGCTCCCGGCTGCAAGAAGAGGTTTCTGCCCAGGAGAGGGAACCTACATCAAAGCCAGACCCCTGGGTGAAGGCAGCTCCCGCATGGAGATAAGCACAGACGGTTCCACACCACATTTACGCCTCGTTCCCCTTGAGATGGAAAGCAGGCAGGGGGAAAACTGCCACGCCAGCATCTTTTTATCACCCTCATTCCAGCCATCTCACTCCAACCAGGATGCGCACAGGTTTTACCATTCAGCCCAAAAACACAGGGCAAGTGGAACAGAAATTGCTTAGATCAGTGCCCAATAAGTAAGAATAAATGCCAGGGAAAGAACTTTAGCCTAAGTTTTCCTAATATTTATTTGACTTTTCTATTGTAATCACAATCCCCAAAAGCACGACCCCCTCATTTGGTTGGGTTTTGGTCTGTTTGGGGTTTTGATCTGTTTGGGGTTTTGTTGTTTTTTGTTTTTTAATTCACAAGCATCAGCACTTTTTTCACTGAGCTCCGAGTACACCTAAAATACTCTCTGTTATTAACATGAGCCAGTATTTTAAAGTCAAATTGAAAATAGTTTTTTTTTTCTAAATGCACAACTTATTTTAATTCCACTGCTAAGTAGGTATGAAATGGCTAATTTCATACTCAGTCTAGTGCACCACAACTTGTGTACTTTTCTTCCTGACAACAGAAAGAAAGGAGTCACATACACAGTAACACTACAAGATTGACTGCCACATAAAATCCTCTGCCAAACCATCCTACAGCCGGGGATTTGCCCGGCCCATGCAGCCAAAATCCCTGTTTTATCAGGCTGCTGCACAGAGCTGCAGCTTCAACGGGCAGCTGCATCTGAATGGCAGTGAGGAGCGTAGTTCAACGGATAAAAGCCCCCAAAAATATTACTCCTTATGAAGTCAAGAAGAGTCTCAACATGCAAGAGGGACATAACTCTTACCCACACTGCACAACCTGCAAGGTACCACCTATCTTTTCTCCAACATAACATGGTACAATTAATTTATGCTCTTAAACCAGACCATTATCTTTTCATTTTATTTTCTCTTTTAAGATTCAGCCTTAAAATGACTTAATTGCTGCAGTCCACCCACACAAACACAAGAGACAACTTTATTGCAGTGGAGAGCCCTAAATAGCACAGTCTGTTTTAGGCTGACTAATACAAACACGCATTTTGTTTAATTTTACATTTGTTCCTAGGGAGATTTGGATCCCATCTCTTCTACCTCCAACTCGGTACCAACTGACATGGCACACAATTGCCCACCCCTGAAGGGAAGAGCAAGGCAGGTTTGCCATCGTGGCAGTGTCTCACAGAGGACAGGCTGGCCACCATGCTCACCACATCCTCACACGAAGGCAGGACATGCAGGACCCAAGAGCCAGGGCACAAAAGCCAGCAGAACTTCCAAAAATGTATGTTTGAGTACACCCTGGTGTAAGAACTGGAGCCAAGACAAGCAGGCAGCAAAGACCCCTGTGGGAACCCCTCCAGGGGAGTGGGCCACACCAGGTCACTCTGGGACCAACAGAGGGGTCCAAGGGACTCTGCCAGCAGCCTTGGTGACAGCCAGAGACTCAACACGCCCATGACACTCAGGTGGGAACACGTGGAAGTATCACACACGGTCCTGCACATCTGCCTAGGCACCCAAACCCCCAGAGACCCCTCCTTAGCACCAGCACACAAAAACCAAACCAACCAGGAATTGATTCAGGATCAAACTAAACTGACAAAGACAGACTAAGTTTTCACAAGTGAATGCCTCCTCCAGCTGACCACACGGCCGCAGTGACGCCCGAAGAGGAGCAAGAAGAGCCCACGGAGAGGGACAAGCATGACTCCTTACTTGCCCAGGATTAGGAGCCAGCGAAAGGGCTTGCACAGCCCCAGCACCAGCCGGCGAGAACTGCCCGGGCAGGAAGGCCAGGCCACGCAGGGCAGGCTGGGGGCCTGCTGGGGCACACCGAGGCGTGAACGCAGAGCTCAGCAGCTTGCAGGACTTCAAAAGGAAGCCACTTCTAGCCTCCCAGCTACCCGCCCAGCCAAAGCTGCCAGCCTGCTCCTACTGTTACAGGATACTTGCCAGACAAACAGCAGACCTGCAATTAGAAGAGGTGTTTGTTGGCCTCTCTTCTGCAGCTCATTAGCAGAGGTAAGGTTTGCAGTCAGAACAAGAACTGCCTGACCTCCGGTGAGCACGGGGAGTTACAACTGTGCTGCAGGACGAGGAGGAGGTCCTCCTACCAGCTTCCACTCAGCTCAGGACCACCTGTGGCTTCAGCATGCGGAGAAGGAACGTTCCAGGGGCACAGGACAGAAGGTTAAGGGCTGCAGCACCATCTCCTCTCCTGCAAAAAGGCCCAGATAATAGCTCTTGGTGTTCACCTCCACAGCTCCTGCCTCCATCTTTGGTTGGTTCACTCAAACCAAAAGTCCAAAGCCTGCCTTGGCCAACTGCCCAACCAGAGGTCTTCTGTTTTAACAAGCTTTTCCTAATCAAGCCATAGTCTTCCTAAAACAGACTTGAATTATTTCACAACAAGCTACAGACACTTCCATATGAACCCTCTCAGAAGCACTACAGGTAGTGAACAGTAACACAGTCTGACACCGCCAGCAGCATTTCGAAAAGGACAGATGCACTGACAGGAATGGTTTCAGAGGATGAGCAACCATCAGGTCAACAGGAGAAACAGAGGAACACCCCCCGCACTGAACTCAACAAGAGCCTGCTGACTCCAAAAGAGGTCATTCTTCCACCCTCCTCTGCTCCCCAAGCCCACACTTCCCAGTCAGAGGTAAATTCCCAAGCCCAGAACTGCCTCTGGACCACTGCACTTAATGGTCCCGCCCACAGACCTACCAACACAGCCAACTCCTTTCTTTAAAATTAAAAGTAATCTGCAACCATTCTATAACTGAAGCAGGCACCACATTTTTTAAATTTTAGAACTGCTGACTACTGATTACACATGGTACACCCTATTTCTTACATCATTAGAAATAATGTGAAGTCATCACTTCCCACTTACTCTCACTCTCAATCCTGACTTTAAGGCCTCTCTAATAAGTTCCTTTCAGACATTTTTCTCCTCAGCAGAAGAGTCAGTCTCTTCAGACACATGCACCTACACCATCTCACAAAGCTCTGTGGAATAAGACTGCCCAAGCCCGTGTCAAACTGAAACAAGAGGTCCTGAGCATAAAGAAACTGCTGCTGCAAAGGACAAGGAGGTATCCTGACTGCTTAGGGACTCATGCTGCCTCTACTCAAACCAACCACCATCACCGGAGCTGAGGGACATGGATAGTGGGGGCTTCAGAGGCATTCAGGAGCTGGTGGCACACCGATCTGCAGGCAGAAAGAACGCAAAACATCCTCTAACCAGAGCTGGGCAGAACCCTCCATCCAACAGCCCCAGGACCCGAGATGCTGCCAGACACAGCCACCGTGCCATGGAGCAGCACCCATGGCCAGCACTGCCCCAGAAACGAGGAGAAGTACCCACAACCAGCAGGAATTCAGCATGAAATGAAAGCATAGATCAAAAGAACCCTGTTTAAACACTGGACCATGTAATAGCTGGCAAAGACCGAGATGCAGCACCTGATGTTGACTATTCCCCAGCAGATGAATTACAGGGTCACTCTGGGCCTTCCAGGGGACAGCCAGCATCTGAACAGCTAGCGAAGAGCACCACCCGTTTCTGAAATGCATTGCCACCATCTAGCACATAAAGTAAAAGTAATGTACTTATTTCACTAGGAATATCAATGTATTCTTGACATTCCTTCTAGGAAACAGTTAGCATCCCACATCATTAACATCAGAGGCTAACTCAATGCCTCTGCACAACTGTAGTTAGTTCACTGCAGATATTATTATTAGAGTAAAATCTTGAGAGCGCGTACTGAACATACCAGTAAGACTCAGAAATACCCATCACCTCCAAACAGGAGCCTGTGAACACCGAGCTGCACACACCCCACCACAGGAGACCACGTTTTAAGGCCATCAGCATGCACACTCATGGTCCAGTACAACACAGAAACCAATTTCATTGCAACTACTTATTGCTATTTACCTACACTTCTATATTTTTGAAAGCATTAGTCTAAAACTGTGTTTGGGCTGTGAACACGGTGAAGAAAAGGGAAGTTCTTGAAAGCACTTCCATGGAATTTCAATCATCTCATGGTCAATAGCATCTTATACATTCATGATCTCCAAACCCTTTGTAAACTTAGTGAGTTCAGCTCTCCAACACTGCTAAGAAATACCATCATTCCTTATTTTCCATATGTACAGGTATGCAAAAGAAGTAAATAGCTTACACCCTTAACGTGTAGTCGCTGAACTTGTCTAGAGTGGGATTTAAAAGGTGCATTTCCAGACAGTGCTGGACACCTTCATAACTGACATGGTTTTAATTTGTCTCAGGCCTGATTACCCCCAAGTCTCCAAGCAAATAAACTGCCCCCTCACGCACATGCACACCCTCATCACGGCCAACTGATACCCGCCCAACGCGTCTCCATGGATTCTCACACACGGAGAGGCTGGAGGAGAGAAATTATCACTGGGAAATCTGCTGCATCCGACACCACCACTGGAACCTTCTGCGGCTCCACGGGCGAGGGGGCTGGTGTTAACCTCTTCATGCACAGTGGGAGAGAGAAACGGTACAAGGGCAGACACCGAGATGCCCACTTGAGAGTTCAAACAGCTAAGAATGCATGTGAATTCAAGCAGTTTGGGTTTTGGTTTTTTTGAGGGATGAGGGGGCTAAAAGGATGCCTAATTATTTTACAACGGCTGTCCCTAGATCCTGTTTTAGCATCAGGCTTCATTACATTTAAGCATGCCTTCAGAGTACCAGCTGGCCAAAAAACCCGAAAAAACAACAAAAACCACAAACACAACCCACCCACAACACCCCCTGCTGTTCTTTCCCCCGCCTCTGTTCCCTTCCTACCCCAACAGCTCCTGCACTGCTGCAGAGCCCACTGCCCTCCCCTTCCCAGGGAGCAGGCAGCTTGGGAGAGGGCAACAGGAGGGGGGAGCCGGGGTTGGGAGAGAGGGCCGGGGGTCTCCAAACAATTTTTATCCCTCTCCCAGGCTCTTTTGCAGCCCTCCCAAAGGAGTGATGTGATGCCTCTGCTGCTGCTGCGTCTGGCAGTTTGGGCAAGCTGAGGGAGGCCTCTATTCCCCTGAGGACAGGCCAAGCACACCATGGCAAGTTCTGCCACCAGATGCCTTCCCACCTGCCCAGCCCTGGCCACCCTGGGACCCACCGATGGCACCCAGGCTGCAGAGAGCTACAGCCTCCTCTGGGAGGAGAGAAACAGAAAAATAAACCTCCTCTGTAGGCCTGGGAAGACACAAATCTCATTTGGAGAGCTAGCCTCAAAAAAAAGATAAGTTTTGCAGGAAATGGCTATATTTAGCCCTCGCCTTTCACCTCAGCCCCTCAACACATCCACATTCTCCTGCAGAAGAATCTTTCTAAATGCTGAGAGAGGCAAGCTTTAGCAGGGCACCTCAGCAGAGAAAATGTTAACCAACTTAATACATGCTAATACAGAGCAGTGTGAACGGGCATCACAACATCAAACAGCCAGCTACAACGGCATAAGAATTATCTCTCATGTCTCAGAGTGTGTTAAATTGCATGCAGTGAGAACACAACACACCAAAGTGAAGTCTGCGGACAGCGAGCCTGAGCTCCTGCATGCACCATCCCGCCCCCCACAAACGCTTTTGTAAGTAACTATCGCAGCCACAGCACTCTCGGCAGAGAGCAGGAACATTAAGTAACAACCTCAACAGCTACGCAATCAAAATATTTCCAGTTTCCTAATGTCCACATAAAAACAAGTCATAAGAAAATGAGTTAGCAACAGTTACTGCGCAGGGGAACGTGGGCAGAGACTGTCCACAGCAGCTCTGGAAATAACATCAGCGCTGGCTCAGTAGGATTTTCCCTTTCTCAGCTTGCAACTTTGAAACCTGTTTTAAGACTTAAAACTGAAAATATGTAACACAGCTGTCCTCCTTCAGGCTGCTTTATTTGAATCACAGGATGGCTTGGCTTGGGTTGGAAGGGGCCTTCAAGATCATGGAGTTCCAGCCCCCTGCCCTGGGCAGGGACCCCTCCCACCACACCAGGTTGCTCCAAGCCCCATCCAGCCTGGCCTTGAACCCCTCCAGGGATGGGGCAGCCACAGCTTCTCTGGGCAGCCTGGGCCAGGCTCTCACCACCCTCACACCAAAGTTCTTCCCCACATCTCAGCTCCATCTCCCCTCTTCCAGTGTCAAACCCTTCCCCCTTGTCCTCCCTCACCAGCAGTCCCTCCCCAGCTTTCCTGTAGGCCCCCTTTATTTTAGCCTATGATTTAGGCCTGTAAAAGCTGATTATTTACAAACCGAAGCGGATGATGGGTGACCTAAGTCACAACAACAGACCTCAAAGTTTGCCCTGAAATGGGAACAGCAGCAGACAAAACGAAACACAGCTGTCACTGCAGCCCCAGGAGAGAAACCAGGTTTACAATCAGTAACTGCTCCCAAGTCCCGCACCATCAGGAGGGGCAGCACCCCCTGCCCTCCAAAAACGAAGCAGAGGAATGCAGACCTTATCCCAGCAAACAGAACACTGAGAGGGAAGGCAAACCTCTCAAAACACTGCACACACTCGGTACCTCCCGGGGAGAGCACAGCGCACACAGGAACTTCTTGTTCCCCTAAAATAGACCTGTAACACCTCCACAAAAAAAAAAAAGTTATGGTCATCAAAGGAGCCAGACACACACTTGAGAGCTTTCCACAGCCAGCATTTCAGCTTTCGCCCATTCCAGTTTCAAGGCAACCCAGTGCTCTTCAAACAGCACTAGACCTTCAAGGACAGAATGCAGAGTATTTACAAAGGGTTTGCTGCATTCCAGGTCACCACCGATGCTCTGAAGTATGAGGATCACAGTAAAGATACTGTCACAGGAAACAAAAGAAAGCTGAAGATTTAAAAATAGACCTGTCAGTGCCCACAGCAAACTGCTACAGCCACAGGATCTGTCTTAAAGGAAAGGCCAAGATCTGTGACAAATGAGCTCCATTGCACAGCACAGAAACAGGCAAGATCCAGGAAAAGTACCTGCTCTCTTCTGAAAACTCAGGGCATCATTTCCAAACAGAAGTGCCAGTTCTGCAGCTCAGTCCAGAATATGAAAGTTTCCACCCTGTGATGCCACCATGAACAACACCATTTTGATGAATTAGTCCCCCCAGCACACCCACATAAACCCCACCCCCTTTCAAAACCTTCCAAAGAGGAGCATCTCTCTCAATTTCAGGAGACTAAAATGGTTTACTCACAGTTTACAGCAAAAGCACTGCCAGAAACAAGTTGTTTTAACACATTTTTAACGGGCTATCAGCGTGGGAAAGAGTGCCCAGCAGCTCCCCTACTATATCATATTCCACCCCAGATTTCACAGCGTTTTTCTGTAAAAGCCTGGATGTGAGGAGGCAGATCCGAGCAGGCTGAATCACCTGCCACCTCCCAGCCACCCTCCTCCACCATCGGCCAGACCCTTGACAGACGCTCCACCAACAGAAAAACCTTGGGATTGTTTTTTTTTCTCCAAGTCCCAAGCCACATGAGTGCAGGTAACAGCACCACCGGCCTGAGCAGGCAATAGAAATCATAGAATCACAGAATGGTCAGAGTTAAAATCATCCAGTGCCACCCCCTGCCCTGGGCAGGGACACCTCCCACCAGACCAGGCTGCTCCAAGCCCCATCCAGCCTGGCCTTAAACACTTCCAGGGATATATATAAATATATTTATATATAAATAACCCCACAGGCATGCTCGGCGTGGGGCGGGAGAGCTAGCCTCAAAAAAAAAAGATAATTTTTGCAGGAAACGGTTATATTTAGGGAGGGGGGAAGACACCTTATAGGTGGGAAAACACCTTAAAGGTGGGGAGGCACCTTAAAGGCCACCATGGACTTCCAAACACCCCCGAGAGAGGCAGACACCCCCCCTAACGGCTCCACCAGGCTGCTGGAAGCCCCCTCCTCAATCTGGGTGGGTTTAATGGAGATTTTTGATATCTATATATATTTTTGGAAGGTATATGGATGATAAAGACAGAAACCCAAACCGCCGCCCCTCAGGAATCATCCAGAGGGGGTGTTACCTCACAGATTCCACCTCCCGGCTGGAGGGAGCGGCGGGCCCGGCCGAGCC